>WHYT01015978.1:128650-199489 GCA_009806455.1 Tetrax tetrax
TGAACCGCATCCCATTCAGCTCAGCCCAGCGATCCAGTCTATCCAGATCCCTCTGAAGGGCCTCCCTACCCTCAGGCAGATCAACACCACCACCCAACTTGGTGTCATCTGCAAACTTACTGAGGGTACACTCAACCCCCTCGTCTAGGTCATCAATAAAGATATTGAACAAGATGGGCCCAAGTACCGACCCCGGGGGGACACCACTTGTAACAGGCAGCCCGCTGGACTTGACTCCATTAACTACTACCCGCTGGGCACGGCTCCCTAGCCAGTTCTTTATCCAAAGAAGGGTATACCTACCCAGTCCACGGGCAGCCAGTTTCCCTAGGAGAATACTGTGAGAATACTTCTCCCAACCCTTTCAGCCTGTCCCCATAGGAGAGGTGCTCCAGCCCTCTGATCATCTTTGTGGCTTCCTCTGGACTTGTTCCAACAGGTCTATGTCCTCCTTGTGTTGGGGGCCCCAGAGCTGAACACAGTAGCTCTGGCCATTGCCCTATCAGTTCCAGACCTTGTCACTGCTAGAACTGACCCAGTTCAGGCCCACGAACCCCACAGAGACACTTGTGGAAACAGCACAGAAGCACTGCGGGGGATCATTAATCCCACAGAGCCAGCGCTCCCGGGATCCCCCTTCCAGGAGCCCTGAGCCTGGTACCCGCAGCCCGAGGAGCCTCCCCCACGGGCTGGGAGCGCAGCGCTTGCCCCTACCTGCATGAGAAGCAGCACGGAGAGCAGCTCCATGGGGCGCGGCAGCGGAGGGGGGTCGCGGAGCGCTGCGGGACGGCGGCGGGGCCCCGCACCCCGGTCAGGCTGCGGTGCGGTGGGCTGTGCCCTGGGAGTTCGCACGGTGGGTGATGGAGTGCTGGCGTTACCTGTGGTGTCACTGGCCTGTGGGCTGGCATGGAGAACAAGTGAATATTTCCACCTCGTCAGACAAAACTAAAAAGAAAAAAAAAAACAACCCGACCTGTTGATTCTGTAGAACTGAAATGATTGAAAGCAAAGCTCAGTCCTCCTCCGGTGTTTTCTTCAGTCCGTTGGCGATCGCCACTTCCAGCAGTACGCAAAACAAATGTGCCGTTACCACACTGTTATGCCTGTTACACAGCTCAAATAAAACATGTGGCTTTCCTGGCCAGTTACTTGGAAATGCCATTTCCTGATAACTTCACACTTGATTGCAAAAAGGCAAACAAACAATATTTAGCAGGACCTTTTTTTATCTGCTGTACCCAGGAGTGCCCCTTCTACATAGCTTCAGACTTTGAACCAAGAACGAGTTCTGGAGAAGCTTACATGTAAGCCGATACGAACAACACTAGGTTGTCCTGTGCAACACAAAAGCCATCCAGCAAGCATGGACTTGTATACCTGAAGCTGAAATTCCCACCTAGCTTGCCAAAAATACATTTTAAATAAAACTACATAAAGAAGTGGGAAATTAAAAATTAAGCCATGTAAAACCATGTAAAAAGAAGAGTGAGTGGCAGAGAGTACAGGGAAGGTCCTGGCTTCTATGAAAACCACTTTTACAGCATTTTCCATTCTCCTGTATTGCCTTTATTGCGCACAAGGAGGTTTATTCTTTTTTTTTAGAACTGGAAAATTGTTAATTTAGTGTTCTGGAAGTTGCAAAAGGAAGACTTAGGGAAGAACTGATCTTCTGTTCAGGGGAGCAGCAATAGATCACCTCAAATAGGCCACAATGTCTTAAATAACAGTGAGCACGGGGAGGAAGGCAGGCGGATAATCTTCTGAAATTCACTATTGACAGGATAAAAAGTAGCAGGCTTAAACAGCAGCACGGGATAGGATGGTTTAGAAATCAGGAAAACCTCAAATAGCAAGAAAGTTCTGATTGTAAAATTCTTGTATGATATCTCACAGAGGAGTTTCACAATGCTTAAAGATTACAAAAATCGCAAAGGGATTTTCAGCGATAGGAAATGCCATACCTTGCCCTTTGAATCTCTCTCCCTTAATTTTCCTCTTGATTAGTCTCAGCTGAGCATATGAATATGCAGTGTGTTAAACATACTTATCTGTGTATACTAGCAACATGAGAATGTGGTTCTCTGCAAGCCTCTACCCATTTCTCTTTGCTGTTCTTTGGATGATGTTCTAAGCGTCCTGGAGATTATAACAGAGAATGTGAAACTCACTGATTAGTGCATTTAAAAAAAAAAAGTATAAATATGATGAAGTAAGTTTTTCCTGTTATTTTCACCTATTCTGATGCCTTAACACAGCCATTACAGAAGTGACTGCCATGTGGAATAGAAGTAATTGTCCAGGTTTAAATACCTAGCTCGGCCATCAGCTGCCATAAAGCTGAGATGGGCTGAGCTACAAGCTCTGCCCTACACTGCAGTGAAGAAATTCTCTAAGAGACAAATTCAGAGGTGCCACCTTGTGGATGATGAAAAAAAATACAACGAAGTAACAAATAGGCAGTCTCTCACTTTTAATGTAGTAAATATACAGTAACTTTGAATTACAAGATCACTTTCCAATGAAATTACTAGCAAAAATATCCACAAAAAGTTCAAATAAATAAGAACACATGATTACCAACAGCAAAAGCTGGGCTGCAAATTCTCAGTTAATAGAGTTCCAGTCTTTCCAGATAGAGTGCTCTGTTTCATTATTTTTCAGAAGACCCACTATGTGAGCACAAAGGCTCAATACCTTTAAAACAAGGCAAAAATTAGAACATTATAGGCAATTTCATACTGTAGAAATTTCAACTCTGATATCAGCTTCGAAAAAGGTATCACATACTGACTGAAAAAAATCTGTCAAAATATTTTCAAACCTCTGACAAGATCCTTTAAATAGCAAGTACAAGATAAAAGTTACCTCAAACAACAATAAATGAAACACAGAAAGGGCATAAGCAGTAATGAGATATGGCATAATTAAGCAATCTGCAGTCAAACAAGAGTGTAGTGCAATGAAATAAGCAGAACCATCCTGCGCAGCATTCTAGCCCGCTGGCTAGCTGGGCGCTGGGAGCACACGGGCGGTAGGGCTGGGAGCTACGGTCACAGCATCCGGGGAGAGGGGCATCGGTGGGAGATGACAGCTCCCTGCTACTGGCAACCCATTTGCTCCTAACTTAACTTTCTTAAAACAAATACTGCTGAGCCTTTTTGGGTCTGTGGGAAGCACTATTACCTCACAACCCTGAATTTGTACCAGCAAACATAATCTCTCATTTGGAAAGAAAAATACAGTCCACTTTATCAGCCTTAACAAGCGTCCACTCCATGATTTGGGATACTGAACCAGCAGTGGGGATTGATTTGAGTCTTCCTTGCAAGGCTCTGTCACTTGAGGGAGATGCGAAGCCCCTCTTCCCAGGATGGTATGCGTTGCTCACCCAATAACAACTCCTCTTTGGAGCATTAATTCTGAGTAGCTGCAGAAGCTTGATGCCTGCACTGCTAACAGGATCTGGAGGCATGGTGTAGAACTGCTGCATGTAACTGAAAGCTACTGCACGGTGGTGGGGGTGCAGGGGAGGTAAAACTTTAACTGACCACAGTATTTCACTGCAGAGATGCAAGTAATAGAGAGAAAAAAGAAACATGTCACGAGAAAAACAATATTATTTTAAAATTCTTCATGTTATGCATTAAAAATACAGTTTAGCATTACTAAGGAAAACAGTTTATACATATTCGAGTAAAATTCTGTTTCTTCATATCTTTACAACAGGGTAATTTCACTGCAAACAAGAGTTGTTTGAAGTTTATACTAGTGTAACTGGGGTAGAATCTGACTATTTATTTAAAATGCAACCTGAGTGTATTTGTTCTGTAAGCAGAACATTAAATCTTTACATTATCTAGAAAATAAATAAATCACTCTGCTTAAATATCTCACATCACAGTAAATTTGTTCTCCAAGAAGCATTGTCAATGCCAGGCTTAGACTCACGTATGATCATATAGCTGAATATAGTGAAAAAAATTATAAGTAGCCACACAAACACTGTGGTGTGGAAGTATTTTTAATTCCAGACTGAATGTATTTGGTGGAATAATATTTTCTGCTATATTCAGAAGTCTTCTAAAGACAATATCTATCAATACAAAATAAAGGAAACAAACTATAGTCCTTTTCATAAAAGGAGCTCTTTTTATGTATAGGCCCAAAGTATAGTCAAGTTAAAATGGAAGTAAAAGTGCGGCAGGATAAAATGCAACCCTTGTAGGTCTGCTCACACTAAGAGCTGGTTTTTGAGGCAAACATAGAATTTCTGTTTCTGTGTGTGAACAAAGACTGTGTAAAAAGAATTAAATCAATGAACATGTGTATATCATGTGAGACAAATTTACTTGGCCAGATTCCAGCCAGAGCTTAATGATGAACAAGTACTCAGACTTCTTTTAAGTGGCATCACCATCCTCACCTGCTTAACGTTTTAGTCTCCAACAACAGATTGATCTCCATCAGATCACAAGCGCTACACTAAAACAAAACTTTCCCAGGTCAGTGAGAAAAAACTTTTCTCATTGCCAATCACCTTTGCTCTGGTCAAAGCTGACTGAAACACTACATATTTATTCGTTAAGAAGCAATCATGCAAAATGTGCCTGTATCTACATGCCCTCCTTATAACCTAGGAAAGCATCAATATAGAGTAACATGTCAGAGGAAAATTTAGCATACAGTAGTAATCAGTGCTATAATAACATGCAAAATTAATTACTGCATCTAACAGGACTTGCTTAAAAAAACTACTATTCTGATTATTGACTTGATCCTGCTCACCTTGCTTTTGGTGCTTATAATAGCGCAGTAGAACAGTGTCCTGAAATCCTGCACTACAGTACTGCTTATCGGCAAGAGCAGTCCTACTGACTTTCACTACTGTTAATGTGAATCAGGGAAACTTGACTAATGAAGGCTTGCAGAATTTAGCCAAAGCTTGAAATTCTAGCACTGGCTGCAAGAATCTTTTATCTAAAAAAAAAGCTGAAATACATGATGAGCCTGGAACAAAACAAAAGGATGAAATAGCAATAGAATGTGCTGGTCCTCTGCAGTTGCTGGTGTTGAATGCCATCCTCTAAGTTTCACCACATCTCTGACACAGCCAATTTATTTGAGCATGTCAGATTAAGTTTTACTTTAATTGCATAGAGCAGAATGTACATGCAACTATAATTTATCTTACCTGTAACTTCACAAATACTGAATATGGAAATATAATACTGTATATTAGATTTGTTTCCTTTATCAATTTAAAAGTTCACATTTGGTCTCCCGTTGACTAGGAAAAAACCACTAAAAATATTTCTTAGACTATTCCTGAGCAATGTTTTTATGTACTGTAAAATACTCTAGTTTATTACTACATTTATTAATATTCTCACATTTTAAATACATATAAATCCATGCTTTGAAATTTTACAAAGCTGAAGATCTGGTAGGCACAATGAAAGAATAGAAACAGCCAAGCATCTTAAAACCAAGATGAGATCAACAAGAGAAGTACAATTTAACTATATACATAATGTACTCTTCAGTATTTGCTACTTTTTCATTTTCTATCACAATGTGAAGGGTCCACTTGTAAAATCTGGTCCATCAGAGCTCAGCTCACTTCTCATAAACAGTTCACTGTGACTGGTAGCTGAGGATGAAGTTAATGCTGCTCAGTATTTCATTTTAAAGTGTACAAAACATCCTCTAGAATTTCATCTTTAACAAGATCATGTCCTCAGCTGCTGTGATTGATTTGAAATTGTAACAGATGAACTGACACTGAAATACTCACTGAACTACCCTTCATATTCTCTTGTATCTCACAGACACAAGAGAAAACAGAGGGTCTGAGGACAGGACCCAGTCCTGGTTGTACAATTTCTTTCTGTAGGGTATTTCCCCATGTCACTTCACTAAACCTTGAACCAAGAAGCCAAGCTAACTGAAGTAGATGCACCATGGGATAAATAATAGTCATCTCGGGTGACTGAAAATAGGTTATCTTTGTACCAAAATATATCTTTACTTGAACTTACAATAGCCTTTAAATTCATCCCCTAAGAGTCTATTTTTTATTTTTTGAGAGGCTACTAGTTCTGCAAATTAGGCAACAGAGTCTCTAGTAATACCCTCATTTTGCATTAGTCATATGTATCCATGTGCAATTTGAAATTTGGTCATTTCCTATAAATGACAAAAAGCATCAAGGCTTACAAAATTAACTTCTAGGAAAGCTGTCTACAAACACAGTGAAGATTTCTGGGTATAAAAATACGACTTCCACTTTCTTAATCTGCCACTACTGAAGTTGTCTGCTCCGTAATAACTTTTTGTCTTAAAAATAATACTTTCTGCATTCAAATATTTCAAAACATTATCTCCATTCTTTTTCTTATCAAAAAATATCTAATTCATCAAAAAACTCCAATTCATCATTTTCTGTGAAGAATTAGAGTTTGACCTTGCATAGATAAGCATGCTCCATTATTTTATAAAAACAGGTGAGCCCTTTTCCATCAGAAAACACCATCATCAAACCTCTCTCACCTCTTTTCTGTTCAAGAAAAAGAGCATGGATCCTATTCTCTCAAATACACCAAGACTTCAACTGGTGCAAATAGGAGGACATGTCATAATTATGTATTTCTCTAAACTTTCATACTCTGTTATTGTAGTTTCACTGAGCAATTGTAAATATTTTTGAGGAAAGACCAATGGAAGACACTTGCCTTTAGGGAAAAGATTTCCTGCTGGCTTTGCTGGCTTAAGATCTAATGTATTGGAATGAACAGTGCTGATTTAGAACCATGCATCAAGAACATATTTTCTCAGGATCTTCCTATGAAGAAAACATGACCCTTCTGCATTGGCCAAATGCTTTCTAGCGGTCAAGAAGCATCAACATTTACTAAGTAATTTTTCTTCACTTAAATCTGTGTGATGTTTGCTTCATGCCATTTGTTTTTATTTTCCTGTCCCCTGTTGGTTTTTTAGAAGGAACGTAATTGTTTGCATTGCCATTTTTCTTTGGATTTGTACATGCATATGTTTTTAAGCCTTTGACGGGAGCAGCTGAACCCTGAAATACTGGGCTTTGTTTAGGGGGTCTGATATTACCAACACTTGGAATTTTAGAACTGTTCTCAGAGGGCTGCATATTGAGAAGCTGTTGCTTTGCAGCCGGTTTTTTTTTCAGTTCGCTCCTTACTTCACCAGATTGTCTCTGAGAAGACACTGCACAACCCATTCTCTCAGATGGCTTCACGTGACCTGGATGAGAATATAACTGGCGACTTTCTTCGCAGTATGAATCTCCCCTGTGACCGGAGTAGCTTCTGGGCAGCTTTGTAATACCTTCTTGGGGAACCACTTGCTTGTTAGGCAAAGGGCTGAGCAATGCTTTGCCTTTGCCAGGGCTTTTTAGGGTACGGATGGAGCCGGGAGCAGTCTGTGGTCTGGCTTTGGCTGCCTTTCCTTTCTCGTTCTGTACAGTCTGCATTTGCAGCCATTCCAGCTGCAAAAGGCGATTGATGTATTTCTCCAGAAATCCTGTTGGCTTTGGTCGAAATTCAGTTTTACCCTCTACGTTAACAAAGACAGCCAGCTGCTTCAAGTCCCATGAGTTGAAAGGGGGTGGGAGGAAGTCTGGGTAGTAATATTCTGATTCTTTAAAACCCGTATCAGGGACGTGTTCCAAACAAACTGGATCGATTTCTTCAGCTCTGAGAATGAGTTCTGGTGGTGTGCAGGGTGATGGGGGAATGGGAATTCTTTCTGAATCAGAGAGATCACTGGCACTATCATCTTCAACATCTTCTTTAATAAATTGTACTGATTCAAAATCAAGAAACATTTCATCTACAGATGCTTCTTGCCATTTAGAAGAGCATGGACCAGCTTCAGCAACATGTTCTTCCTGAGTCTTTTCCAACTGTTCTTTTTTACTGCAATAAAAATGTTGCACTGGGACATCTTTAACCCTACAGAAGCTACCTTGTGTTCTGCCCTTTATGCTAGGAGGGATCTGGTGCGAAAAAGATTCATTTTGCCTTCTTTCCGGGAGACTCCTCTTTGGTCCTTGTGCTTTGTGCAGTGATGTGCAAACACTCGTGATCCTAAATAAAAAGAAAGATCGTATCCTGTTACAGTGAGTAATGTATTTGGAACAAGTCTTGCTACCCCCTTCATGGAGGGGATGTGGATCTACACGAATTAAGTAAAATGGGCATGGAAACCTAGTAATGAGGTAAAACTAATATTTGCTGGCAGAGATAACACTGCTTCCGACTGATTTTGTTTTATTTTATTTTATTCTGATTTTGCCTGAGAACTTGCTAAGTAAGTTTCCATACTGATATTTCCAAACTTAAATTTGTTGTCCTCCTAAATACTGAATTCTGGGACCACTTAAGCCAAAGGCAAAACACAGAAACCATGATTTCATCACAAGCATTTTATATACTGGTTTAAAATGTCTACAATTAAATAGACAATCTTAAGATAAAATCACCTTTTTGGCTGAGTATTATCATCCAGCCGGTCTCTTCCCTTCTTGAAAGTACTTGGTTGGTTACCATCTTGAGTGTCATGGGAAGCCTGGAAAGATATGAAAATATGTGATGTTATTAAGATATAAACTACGTACCCCTTTTCTGTAAACAAACAAACAAAAAATTGAATTATTTACCTTTTCAGTGGCACTTGATGCATTTTTACCTGATCTTCCAGTAGAAGATTTCACATGAGAAATTGGTTTATTTAGTCCTTTGGTGCTCGGATGGCTTTTTCCATTACTGTAACTAGCAAGGATTAAACAAAATATCACATATAAATACCAACATATATGATTATCAGAATAGAAATAAAATAAAAGTTTAGAGTGCAATTCTAAAAAGAGAGAGAGTTGATTGCAACTATTCTTAAAGTTCATCAGATCTGTAGTCACTTCTTATTTTTTATACTACTAATGCACTACTATTTAAGACTATGAATGCAAAAGTGAATAATTGAATGAGATGATATAAGAACAGAACGTGGCCCTTATACAGAATTCTCTATCAGAGGATCCCAAGGTTAGTCTGGGGATAATAAATAGTAAATACTAGAGACTACATATTTAACTACTGATTTCTATAGTACCTGGTACATGGTCCTACTGCAATTTAACAAAATTAACTATAAACTAGAACATTAAGACCACTGCAAGCCAAATCTTGCTTGCCTTTCTTATTTGCATACTCTCAACAAAATTTGAAAGATTATTCCTATGAAGCTAAGGAGTGCAAGTGGGCAGGGAGCATACAATCTACGCTGATGTTAATACAAACTATTTCACAACAAAGGCACAAACAAAATGCACCATTTCATGTTCTACAGGGGTTGTGGAAATATTAGTAGGAGAAAAACTCATGCAAGCAAAAGGAATGGCACTGCTGGTCTGGATAGCTTAAAACTAAAATACATATTTCCTCAATTAAATCAGATACATTTCTGCGTAAGCACACAGAATCATTAAATCAGTGCATTTGTAAGAATCAGAAAACAATGTTTGTTATACAAACAAAAAATATTACTAATTTTAAAAAGGAAAGCTTTAAAATGCCATTTTAGAACAGGAATAAGCAAACTGTGCCCTCTCGGTCTAATCTAGTTTGACTGCAGTTCAGCTAATTTGTCAGATTGTACATTTCGTTCACAGTTTTTATGTCAGTGTAGTTGAATTTTGTTTTAAAAAACATGATTTGACCAATTCAAGAGCTTATAAAAGAATGAAAATATCTTGTGCCTCCAGCATTGATGCAGTCACCTCTGTCACTTTGTGACCAGCATGATCATGCAATCATTTCAGTTGCTGTGGATCAGAGGATGGCAATCTGAGCAGTACAGCCAGGCACTTATTAACTAATCTACAGTATTTAAGATTTCTGTAACTAGAAAGTGAGAAAATAATTTCCTTACTTTACCATTCCTTTGTGGTTTTCATTGATTTGGCTTTCCTTTTTCTGCGTCTCTCTGTGCAGTAGTAAGGGATATTCTTGAATGCCTGGTCCCATTATGACTCTTTTTAAAGGGTAACTGCACCTTTATTTTTACATAATCTTCAAACGACTCCAGTCTTTTGGGTTCATAAGACTCAGCGTATCAAATGCAAACATCACCACCTAGAGATGCAGTAAACAAACACCACGCGATTCCTCTCAATCTGATTTATTTTTAAAGCAGCAAGATAAACATAATCAGCTACCAAGCGGTACTGGAAAACACCGCCCCCCCTCAGCGCTCACTTAATGGGAACCAGCACCATTCGCCTCCCTGTAGCCGATCCATGCTGCAGCCACCCAGCGCAGCCCCTCCGGCAGCTCCAGCTCCGCACGGGGACGGGGGAGACTGGGCCAGCCACCCCGCAAACCCCCCTCAGCTCCTGCCATGAGGTTTGCAAGCCTGTCGCTGACAGATTGTTGGTAAAACACAGGAAAATACAGGTACAGCGACATCAAAAGAGGTGTTTTTTATTGTGAAATGTGCTCATCATCATTCTGTTCCTCCCGCGCAGCATTACATGTATTGACTGGAGCCAAGTATCACAGCCAAACGGTGGTGGGTGTTTCTGCTCTTAATTTAACGAGAACAGATGATCAACCACCCGCGTTCTGGGCGTGTTGAGTTGTCCTTTTTGTGCCAGAAAATGCGCTCTTCCTATATTCATATATGCAAATGTTGTATCAAATGCTGAAGTTTTTTTCTTCTTTCTCTCAGTACTCATAAATTACTAAATACTAAAAATACTCTGAGCAGAATTTGTAGCATTCTTTTATTTTCCAGAAACTGCATTGCTATACCAGGGGTGCACCGATACGACTGGCAGAAGGTGACAGGTGACTGGCACCAAAACGCCTCTCCTCGCCCACCTTTACTTTTCTTACAGTGCTATTTACCTGTTTATCTTTCTATCCATATCTGTTTATAGGATTTTATCCAGCCCTGTTTCTTAGAAACCTCTCTTTTCTCTGTCTCTGGGTTTGTTTCCAGCCCGCGCCAGACCCCAGCTGCTCGGACCCCCGCACACCGAGGCGGCAGGGCAGCGGCGGCGGCTGAAGGCCGCTCCATCGCCCCGAGCCCCCGCGGGCACGTTGTGCCCACCGGGCCGGGCCCCGTTCCGCTCCCTCCCGGGATGCGCCACCGATTCTCGCCGCTAAGTGCCACTGCTCTCCGTGACGCCGCCCGGAGGGCAGCTCGGTAGTTAACGGGCCGCCTCCTGGCCTTTCCTGCCCTCCCTCCCCCTCGCCGCAGCCGCCCCGCCCGGCCCCTGCCCGGTACCTGCCCGGTACCTGCCTTTGCTCTCGCCGCCACCGGGAACTGAGGGCAAGGCGCGGGCAGCGACGTCAGGTGCGCGGTGCGCATGCGCGCCACGGCGGCGCACGCCGGCTGCTGGGTGCCGTTGGCGCGGGGAAAGGGGCGGGAGGGAGAGGGTCCGCGCATGCGCTGTCGGTGAGGCAGGGCGGGCGGCGGCGGTCGGTGCGGTGCGGCGGGGCGGGCGGAGCGGCCGGGCTGGAGCGGGGGCCGCCGCCGACCTCCCCCGCCCCCCCGGCAGAGGGGCGCTGGGCACCGCCGCGGGGCGCGGGGAGCGCCGTGCCGCTGATGTGGGCTGTGGAGTCCCCAAACGCGGGTCCCTCCCCCTCCCGCCACAGTACCGAGCCCGCCTCCACGGCCCCGCCCGACAGCCTCCGCCGCGACAGCCCCCGCGCACCGTCCAGCCTCTGCAGCAGCCCCGGCTTCAGCTCCGGCTCCTTCCCGCCCGACAGCCTCCAGGCCTTCCCCGGCCTCGGCAGCCCTCGCGACTCGCCCAGCATCCAGTGTGACAGCCTGGAGTGTCCCTGCTGCTGCTGCTGCGGGAGCGTGGGGTCGGTCAGCGTCTGCGAGGACAGCCTGCAGGCCCCTCTCGCCCTCGGGAACGGCCGAGGGTGCTTTGGGGCGCACCGCAGCAACCCCCAGGCATCCAGTGACCTCTCCGACAGCCTGGAGTCCGCCGGTGCCCAGCACGACAGCCTCCAGTCACTCTCCAGCCTACGTGAGAGCTTCAGGTCCTCCAGCATCAAGGGTGATAGCCTTGAATCCCTTTCCAGCCTGAGCAACGGGTCCACCAGCCAGCACAGCGGCCTCGAGTTGAGCAGCCAGTGAGACTGCCTTCATCTCCCCGTACAGTGCACTAGCCTCTGGTTCACTCCCAGCTACTGCGAGAGCTTCCAGGTTTCTGCCCTTGGATCAGAAGGCTACATTGTTCCAGGTGATTCTTGCTGCATCCAGTGCAATAACCTCAAATACTGCCTGTGGCTGCCATTCCCAAGTTACGTGCCTCAGAGAGGCAGTGCTTATTACCTGCAGTGTTAACGCTGATTTTTTGTCATCGGTTAACAATGGAGGTGCGTGGTCCTCGGAGGAATCCCAGCTACCTCTCTGATCTCTATCAGAATATGTTAAGGGCTGAAGAAGCACCAGGACGAGGGCAGCAGCAGCCCCCAGCAGTCCATACAAATAGCAGCGCGACTCTTTGGAGCAGTACTCCAGCAAAGGGAGGTCCCCAGCCAAATAAGCCTCAGAGCAGCACTTCCTCCAACTGTGATCCGGCGTTACGGCCTATCATACGCCGCCGAGCGAGATCTTTGCCTACTTCGCCCGAAAGAAGGAAGCAGGTAGCAGTGCAGTGTCAAGTTCCCGGATGCCAGTCTCGTATGAACAGGGTAAGATTTGCTGATGCTTTGGGCTTGGAGCTCACCGAAGTGAAAGTGTTCCAGGCTGGGGAGGATCCGTCGATCCCCTTGCATGTCCTTTCCAGGCTCTCCATAAACTCAGATCTCTGGTACAGCAGCTCAGACTTGGAGTTTACCATGCAGTGCTTGGTCCCTGACTTCCAGCAGCCTGCAGACTGTACAGATTTCTCCTCCCGACTCCAGGAGCAGCAAGTGTGTCTTGAACGAGTGACCAGCTCAGATTTGGGGCTCAGCGGCACCATTCAGGTTCGCAATGTTGCCTTTGAGAAGCAAGTATCTGTGCGATACACCTTCAACCAGTGGAAAAGCCTCCATGAAGTGTGTGCTCATTGGCACAATAGCATCCCTGAGAAAAACGGGCAGGATCAGGTTGATGTTTTCACTTTCTTTCTCCCTGTGCCTCCTTTCCTCCTTCAGGTGTGCTCTGTAGTCCAGTTTGCAGCAAGGTATCAAGTCAACGGCCAGGAGTATTGGGATAACAACAAAGGCAAAAACTACAGCCTTACCTGCCGGACTCACCCCCTTAAAATGCCTAGAGAATGTGAGGAGAGCTGGATCCACTTCATCTGAGCAAAGGGAGTGGATGCAGAGCAGCCTGTCAGTAGTCTTGGTGGCACTCTCTTCCTTGGCCTGGCTCTCTGCTCCTATGGCAACAGTCTCCTTTTTGAAACCTGCCAAACCTGGCAAAGCGTTCCAGGGCAGGGAAGCAGCCAGTATCTGTACAAACTGTTCCGAACCTCTCAGAAAGTAAAAAGGGCCAAAATGTGTATTGAGTTACATCTGTTGAAAGCCCATGTGATTTTTTTGTAGTGTATGAATTGGTGCAGAATGGTTCCAGGGGATGCTGTCAAGCTACCAGAGCAGGAAACGAGACACTCCATGTTGCTAGTAATATTCTAGGTTGCACAGAATATTTCTAACGGATCTGTTTCACAATTTTGTACTGTGTTTTCTAAATGGGCAGTGTGGCTTTACTGGTTTTGTTTCTAATTTTGTTTATATTATCTCACCAAGTCTGGGCACTATTCCATTTATGCATAATTTGGATGGCAGACACTCTAGGGAAGTACTTGTATTTATATAAATATATTAGGAAGATTGTAACCATGTTGAATATTTCCATTAATATTTGGGTTGCAAGTTAAATGTTATGAGCAAAACATACATGAAAATGTCCCATCCCCTCTGTTTCCCTTAACAAAAGGCACCTATTATTATTTTTTTTCATCTCCAGTATTTGCTGTAGGCAGCAGGAAGGATTGTTACCAAAGTTTCTGTAAGGCAGATCTTGAAGTTCTCATCTTTTTCAGGTGATGCACAAGAAGGCTTCTTCTCTAGGTACACAAATTGTTGTTTCCTTGGGCACCTGTTTTTATAAGGGCAACTAGAGCAATTTTGCACTTGTGTTGGAGATCTCAGTGCACAGTTGGAGATCTCAAAGCACTATATGCATGCTAATGATCTTACACTGTTACCTGAAACAGGTAAATTATAAATCAAGAAACGGATGAGATATATATTTAAAAAAACCCCAAATCCTGGCTCCATGTTCCCTAGCACCCCAGTACTACTGGAGTAGTGCCTTTGAATTCTTTATTCAGCTACTTCCGATTATAAACCAGTTGAACTCTGAGACTGCATCCTTTGCAGCACAGAACTTCAAAGCAAAATACGATTTAATCGGTGAATGGATACTTACATAGACCCATAAACAGAATCCCTTCTGCAGCAGGAAGAGCACAGCAGCACTTTTACATGCAGTCTTCCCACGCTTCTTGCTCTGCCACTTCCATTCTGTAGATTTAATGTGGTGTAAGATTGGCCACAGGCTCAAATCTAGTAAGTAAAAGACTATCCATTATTTTTTTTCATACATATTCATAACTGCATGGAAAGTTTAGCTTTGTATGTGTAGCATAAATTTTGAAAACTCTCTGGCTGGATGCGTTAGAAGAGCTGATTTTTAGGACTATACTATGAAAATCAGGCCACGTATTCAGGCATCTTATTTTGGATTGCTGCTTATTCATCAAAATCACAAGTTGTTTTAAAAATCACCATTGTAAGCAACCCATGGCCAAATATATATATTAGTCCAGAATGTAAGCTCTCTAACGGTAAGGTCTTTTGCCTCCTATGGTGGGCTTCATATGACTAAATGACGTGACAATGTAGGACATAACCTATCTGAACTGGTCCGCCTATACTCAGATGTTTTCGCTGTAGTTAGCAGGCTACCTGTGGGGTGACAAACTGTGTCATCTCTGCTGAGTGCAGAGAGAACATCGCAGGGCTAGTTCTACCATATTGAAATTCTCAGTATTAGTGCAGAGTGTGCCAAATTATGCCAGAATCTGTAGATGTCAAGGTAGATGAGCTGAAACACACCTTCAGTGACTGCAGAAGAATCTTTCTTGGTGTGAACTGAAATTGCATAACCTTACTTTGGTGAAACTTGCTCACTTAAGGAATGCCATTAAAGTTTATCCAGTATTGTTAAAGTCCATAGAAGTGGCATTTTATGTGTTTGTCAGCAAAGTAAGAAGAAAACACACACACGCACAGAAGCACTTGTGCTAAATAAAAGGCACTATTTTAAAATTGCCCCCCGCCTTTTTCCCCCTCCCAAATGACTGTATTTCTTTCATCAGCAAAACCACTGAATTGCCTCTTACCACACCATTAAAAATCCCTCTCTTAGGAGACTGGTTTTTGACACCAGTTTACAACAGAAGGTGCTAGAGCCCAGTACAATACTTGGCTTACTGGCAGAGGAATGCCGTTGCCTTCTTCTGGGAGTGACTCTTTCACATGCCAGCAAATATAAAATCTGAGTGTTATTGTAGGCAGGGACAGATGATGGAAAGCTCAGACGATCAGTTTAAAGGTTAGTGTAATGTATACTGTAGTGTCAGAGAGGTGAGAAATTAATGTCTCAGCAATATGAGTTTGGCTTGTATTGTCTTCCTTCCGCAACCTCTCAGGGTATGTGCATGTGCAAAATCTTGAATACTGGAGTACTATTCTGAGTTTGCCTTTTCTATGCTTGTCTTGTGCTGCTGGAGAAGAATTGACAGTAGCTGTTACTAAACCAGTTGTCTGGCATTGCTGACTGTGAGTTGAGCAGCCTACCTTGTAACAGAACGGAGAGCGTCTCTGGGCTAAGCTGTTAAATATTCACACATGGCTACTGGCACTTGTCACATGAAAGATGAAATTTGCACTTAGGCTTTCCTGTCACATTCAGTAGTGAACATCAAAAACATTCTAGTTGACAAGAAAGGGATTAAGCCATTAAGTAGTGGTAATACACATCTGTCATGAAGGTAAACTCATAACCGTCTTTACAAATTCTCAGGACAACTTGACTGCTTGCACTATGTTCAAATTGAGCACTTCCCTTATAATGACAGTTTTGTAGAAGTGAATTCTTCACAAGGGTTATTGCCATATAATGCACTTTTAAAAACCTGTATTTATTATAGTAATAAAATAAATTAATGTCTAGTAGTCCACAGTTTCAAGGTTCTTTTAAGCATGTTTTTTAAAGAAACATGGAATCCATGTAAATGAAAAGGAGTTGTCTTTCCTGATTAAACATCTTGTCCAGAATAAAGTACATTGCACAGTTTATCAATAAAGTGCATATGCTTAGACAAAAGGTAATTTTGTTTTAGTGGAGAGATGAACAATTGCAAAGTGCTTAATTAATTTTAAAATCAATAATAAAACTATGGCTGTTGTAATACAAAAGATTGTAATAAAAGCTTTTCACAACTTTATCTTGTTTTCATCAATGGAACTCGTGTTACCGGTTAAGAAAATTCATGAGGCAACTTCCTGCTGAGTTGTCACTTACAGAGCAACATACTCTGGAAAGTAAGGTGGGTTCGAGTTGCTAAAAAATGAACAATACTTGATAAAAATACAGTGATCAGTCCATATAGCTGCAAAAATGACCAGGCTGCCACTTCTTACATGGAATTTGCTGTCATTTCACCTCACAGTTCTGTGCATGCAGCATCTGCAGGATTAAGATTTAATGTTGGAAAAAGGCACGCTGACAGCTGATTGTAATACAGTTTCATGGAAAAGAAGAGAAAGAGGTTTTCTTCTAAAAGCACTTTCCAAAGCTGTGCTACACTGCACGTAACTCATTAGTTTTGAGCCTTACAGTTGTGTTATTATTTCTTCCATTTCTTTCAGTTTTCATTGCTGCTGACTTTCCTCTCAAACCACGTTTTCACTCGCCGGTTTCTTGAAAGCAATCTACATAGGGTATGTTCAGTGTCCACCTCTACAGCAGCTGATTTATCCTCTATAGGAAAGGCATGTCCATCAGTGTCAAGCATTTACTTGATACAGGTCAAGATTTGAATAATCCGTTGCCAGGTTTCTTCTAAAGTAAAATGGAGACATAATTAATAAAGACATATATTACTACTTTTTAATCAGTGTTAATAACTTCAACGCCGCATTGTCAAAGTTGCTTGGGGGAAAGATGGTTCTTGCAAATCACAGTTTAAATACACGGCAACGTGTATATTATGCAAAGTTATTTAAGAATGTAAGTGCCACTTTTTATTACAAAGTATACAGATCATGTGTTTATATGTATGTAGAGGCATAAAGGAGACTTCTTTTAGAAAGCATAGTATTATAATATCTTGTCATTATAACTCCTGTTTTCCATTTTCCTATACTTCTGATCTGAATCAGAAGTAGCAGGAACTAGTAGTTAATTGTCAGAACTTTACCCACTAAAATAGAGAATTAAGCATCACCTGGAAATAAATATGGCAACCACAGTGTAAACTCACCAGGAGACCAGCAAAGGATAAAGATAGTGGTCTCTGATTTTAACAAATCACTTGCAAACAAAGTGAATTTGTTTTAGCATAGAGAAGGGAGAGCAGAGAGTGGGATGTGTATAGAGTATTTAAGAGAAGGACTGGCTTCTGCTGTGAACATCTAACCATCAGGTTTATCTTACAGGTAGTTACTGTTCTTTCTAATATAAGTGTTATTTTTACATTTAGTTTCAAATTCATAGTTTCTTTGTACTTCTCTTACAAATTAAAAATTAATTCCAACTTACAGTAATATGCTAACGGTTAATTGTAACTGCAATACTTAAATTTAGTGTATCATCAGTGCTCAATACAATGTTATATGTACTTCACAGCATTGCCTGGTAAAGACACAGAACGGCAACTCTAGATGATTAGTCATTTGTCAACATGAGTCTAATGTTAGTACTGACTTCTTTCCTGATTGGGCTTTCTCCTTATGATCTCAGATCTGCAACTATTTCAGCTGACATTTGGTATTAAAACTGTTGGCATCAACGCTTCTGACCCTTCTCAGTTCTACATACATCAGCTGTGCCAAAGATTGATTATATTAACCAGTACAATGTTTTCTAGTAAGTGTAATGAAAGTAAATATTTCTGCTACTGTAGTGAAGAAAGGGTCCCTGCCCATAGTGCTGCCCTGCCCTAAGGACAGTTTTGCTTCCTTTTTCTCTGAAATTTTTAAGTGTAGTTGCCATATCTGTGGCCCAAAGAATTTCACTGCTTGTTCCAGACTATTTAATGCATACCTTGATGAAAATTCTGCTTTCTGTTGACCTCCCTTCTGCTAAACCAAACAAAATAAACATTAGAGAATGAGAAGCGAACATACAGTAGCCTCCCTGTCAGTCAGTGTACCTACTGCAGGAGGGACAGCGTACGACCCACTTCTCCCATACTTTATGGCTCACTTCTTTTGCTCTAGAATGAGTAAGGCTGTTTCCTTACAAGAGCTGAAAAATCAGTGGATAGTCTAAGCCTGTGTGCATGCTAATGTGACTGGTAAGGAAAGCATAAAATGCAAATTAGCTTTTATTACTGCTGCTTCATATGGAAGTGGAATTCAGAATTCAATTTTTATACAAAACTTCTAATGCTCCAAGTTCCTCAAGCAAAGTTTTGTTCCTAGCAGGTTTCTCAGGAAGGCTGTACTTCTACAGATCTGCTTCAGATCACCCACTGCCTTCTAATAAAGTATCCCACCAGCGAATGCGACAGCAGTTACTGCTGCAGTTAATCCCTCAGCTGAACGTGCCTCCTGCAAAATGCTCGGCACTCCTCAGTCCCATGGGATCTACTCCTCGGTGGAGGTCCTCCAATTCTCATACCACTGGTCATTTTCTTGAATTACAGTGACATCTGGTGGTATTTTAAACACTTTCTGTACAGCTTTTTCGCCTTTTATAGCATTGATTTGGTTTCTTTCTTATTTTAGAAAATCAGTGGTGGTATTTTATTTACAACTGCTGCAAGTTTATCTGCTACGAAAGGCGATTCTGCTCCACTATTGCTGCTTATTCTAGGGAAGAACACAGATGTTTTCTGATACTCAACTGAAATATATGAAATTCATGCTAAATTTTATCACCTGTATTTGTGATACAGGTGATAGATGCACCAGTGCCACACCGGTATAGGTAAACCTCTTTGCTGGATTTCATTTAAACACATTACCCAGTTCCCTCTGTGTAATAGAGAGCACAAATGTCAGTAGAATCCTATTATGGACAGCAGCTCTGTATCTGAGTTTCTCTACCTATTCGGCCCACTTGGGCACTTGCTGGTAGTGAAAACGTCTCTGAATTAAGCAAACACACGACACTGCTTTAGCCAACTCCTGCCGAGTAACTCTTGTCTACGCTGTGCACTCAGTGTTCTAAGCACCGGCTATCAACAATTTATAAAACAAGTAGGACAGCAGAGGTTCTGTGGGAGCAGGCACAGTCCCTTGATGGCACGGCTGTGCACTCCACAGCGGTGAAACCACCCCACGGCCCCCTCCTCCCCCGCGGGAACACTCGGCAGACGCCCCGTGGGGGAGCCACGGGCGGCGGGCCCGCAGGCCGGCAGCCCCGCTCGGCGGGAAGGGCAGGCGCCCCCCCCCGGCGGGGTGGTTTATGGCCGTTACGACGGCTGCGGCGCCGCCCGCATGCCCACCCCGAACGGGGTCAGAAATCACGTCGGTCGGAAGCCAGAAGCAGCTCCCGGGCCCGAGGAGCGAAAAGGCACCACCCTCGCCCGGCCCGGCCCCAGCGAGATGCGCCCCTGCCAGGTGCGAAAGAGCAAACCCCTGCGCGCAGCCGCCTCGCGCTAACGAACACCCTCCTCCCGCCCCACACCTCCGACGGCGATTGGTCCGCACGCCGCGCTCGCGGGCAGGGATTGGCTGGAGGCTACAAGCGCCGGGAGTGATTGGGCGGCGGGAGGGGGCGGTTTTTTCCCGCTCCGGCGGTGAGGTGAGGGACGCCATGCTGCTCGCCCCGCGGGGCGTGCCCCGCTGCTGAGGGGGCAGGGACGCCGCGGGGCCCTTTCCTCTCAGTAACCGAGCTGCTGGGGGACATGCGAGGGGCTGCGGGTGTTTTGAGGGCGGAGGTCTCACTCCCTCGTCGAGAAGGAGGCACCTAGAAGGGGTTTATGTTTTCTTCTATGGTTTCTCTGACTAGGTGGGAAACAGACCTGTGAGGTGGTAGCAAAGGCCTCAGTGTAGACTCTTGTACTGGGGAAAAAAAAAAAAACCTCAACATTCTGTATTTGTTATTTCTTTATTACTTAGGAGTACAGAAATGACTAGTGTGTGTTCCCAGTTGCTTGTTCTACAGAAGTCGTTCCCTGTTTCTAATCATTATTTCTCTTTGCTTTGGTTTGTCTAATTCTATGTAATTTCAGGGATGGGGAGACCAAAGCTGCACATGATAGATCAGGCAATGTAGATTCATTTATGCAAAGCATGAAAAAGTTTGTTGTTTTTTTTGCATGTTAACTCTCAAAGCAAAATAATTTTGACTTGAGTTTTGTGGCAATGTTTTCAGAAACTCATGATTTTGATATCTTGCCTTTTAGTGTTATAGTCATCTTGGAGCCCGTCACTACGTATAATTAAGAAAGCTTTTTCCCTGCATGCATTTATCACGTTTTTTTCTTAAATTATCTACCATTTTATAAATACACCCTTCTGGAGTTCTGCTTTTGACTTACCTATTCTGGATAACCTGGCGTTGACAGTATAATTGGCCGTCTTCTCCCTGCTCTTCTCTCGCTGAGTAATATTGAGAGTCTGCTGCAGGACCCCTATTCCCCCATTGCCAAAGTTAATAGTTCTTCCACTCTTTTATTTTGAGCAATTATTTATTCATGTAAGGATGTTTCCTTATATCTCCAATTAGTTTAATTTTTTAAATAGTATTTTACTAGTGACAAATTTTTGAATTTGTACTGTGTTTTAACTGATTACTGATGTGTTTGCAAAACCTACTTAAAGTCTATGTCCGTTAATTGTGGTTTGGTCAAGTGATGATTGTTCCTTTCCTGTGCAGCTGAGTAGATGAATTGCGACAATGGCAACCAGGAATGAGATGCAGGTATGTGCTTATGGACCAGAATGTGAGTATTGATTGATTTAGTGACTAGCTTAAAGCACTTCTGATATTTAATTACAAGTAAAATTTGCACTGTGGCAAAGAATATGGTAGGAGTAAGTTTTCCTTTGGCATACGTTAGAGCTAAGTAGCTGAGTAGAAAGCAAGAGGAACTGGAAGCTGTTCTTGATGAAACTAAGACATTTGCATTTGACATGCATGAATCAGTTGGGGTAGTATTTGGGAGGAAAATGTTGAAATCTGGTTATAATTGATTTAGAAAGAGTAGAGTGGCAGAATAGTTGAGAACGGTAGTAGTCTTCAAATATATTGATATCTTTTTATGTCACTAGTAGATACCTTAGAAATTCAAAATATTAAATGTACTAAGGAAGGGGATATTAACACAATGAGCACTTATGTAAGCGTTTCTTTGTAATATTAGGAAAGAAAAAACATTCAGTTAAGGAAGATGGCAAATAATTAAAAATTCAGAGAATAAATATTTGCATGATTAGTGTGTTAGATAGCGTGTTCTCTACTTTAGTTTTTATTTTTAATCATTTTGTGAGTCAAAATATTTGCTTAGAATGCAACAGATGATTGCGTAAAACCAATGTTAATGCTTGTTAAGTCAGTATCGGTGTTAAGCATACATTAATACAGTTGCTCCATTTTCTTTTATTGTTGACAGCTGGAAAAGTTAATTGATGAAGCTACAAGAAAAAAAGATTTCCGAGTATTAGAACAATTTCTGGCAAGAGAAGACTGTGAAAATGTCTCTCACAAATGCAGCAAACAGTTTGTCAACAAATTAGACAAGCTTCTCTGTCAGGTAATGTAATCATTACATCAGAATCATCTATGCTGTCATTGTAATAGTCCAAAAAAAATTTTTTTTTTTTCATTTCACTTTGTTTATACCAGCAGTTGATTTGAAAAACTGAAATAAAATTTGAGAATGAAGTTTCTACTTTAAGGGTACTTCTCTACTGCAATTAGGGTGGCTTTTGAGTACAAAAAGGCATCTGATGAATTAAATACAGGTTTTTCTAGAACCATATACTAAAGCTTATGTTATAATTTCAATTTCAGGAACTTGACAAACAAGATATCAAAAGCATTTCCACTTTACTAAATTCTATGCAGAAATGTGGGAAAAAAATCAGCATAGCAGGAGAAGATGGGCTCCCAGCAATGATAAAATATGGTCTTATTGTAAAGATAAGTAAAACCGTAAAACATACGTAAACTTTAAAAAATATATTAAAAAATTAATAAAGCATACATAATAATGCTTCAGTGCTGAATAGCTTAGTATTTGATTTGGTTCTTGATTGTTTCTGAATTAAGAATTTCCCATCACTTTGCAACAAACGTTACTCAGATTTAAATGTTCTTTGACAAGTGGCTCCTTATAAAGTGAAGCTGTTCTACCACAGGGAAGATTTTGCAGATTATGCAATACATAATTAATTTAGATATGCTTACAGCAATTCCAGCAAAATGATAACCTTTTTATATGAGCTCGCTATATTGCTTTTCAGTCAGGAATTGGAATTTCCTGGTGCAATTTAATGATTTTTTTTGTTAGTACTCACAATAGCAATATTGTACCTGTTTTCAACAGATTATAGTGTTATTCTGACTATTTTGTGTTCTGTCAACCTGCATGTTAAATGCGTTAATAATTTCTAACTTAATATAATAAATATACTGAAAAGTAGACACCACTTCCTTAATGCTTACACCAGAGATTTCACTGAAGAAAATTAATGATGATGTCAAATGAGTGGTACTTAATTAATTGCCTTCTCAGCTGCTTTAATAGAAAAAAAAACCGAAAGTGTGGTAATAACTTAATGCTTATATTCACACCTACAAACATCCTGTTTCATTCAGTAGAATCATAGAACAGTTTGGGTTGGAAGGGACCTTTCAAGGCCATCCAGTTTCATCCCGCCTGCAAGGAGCAGGGACATCTCCAACCGGATGAGGTTGCTCAGAGCTCTGTCCAACCTGGCCTGGAATGTTTCCAGGGATGGGGCATCCACCACCTCTCTGGGCAACCTGTTCCGGTGAACTGCCACCCTCATTGTAAGAAGTTTTTTTTCCTGATATCCAGTCTGGATCTACCTCCCTGCGTAGTCTGGTCCGGATCGGGGCTGAACTACGACACTCCCTCTATTTTGAAACCATTACCCCTCATCCTATCATTAATTTTCAGCTCTTTTGTCTGTGATGGCAGTCATAATAGTAGATCTCTAGTTTTTGTGTTAGAAAGTCAGCTACAGAAAGTACTTACAGTTTGAAACCACCTGCATTTTTTTAGTGTGAGTGAAAAATTTCGGTCTGGGGCTAAAGTACACCCAGCAGACTGGCAACGTTGCTGTTGTTTTAATCTTTGTGTAGTTTGTATAATTTTACTTAAGTATAATATAAACTATTGTCCCTTTTCATGCTGTTAAAATATATTTACTTTTATTTTCCCTTTACATGGTTAATTGGTTTGAAAAGGTAAAAGATATTTTGGTCCTCAGAGGAAATGAAAAGAATGAAATGCTTATAAATCTGGCTGAAGATTTCTTCAACATGTTGCTGGTAAAAATATATTGATAATAAAATACATTGTGTGCATTTGTCAAAATGATTATTACTAGTTTAGCAACAAAAAGACGTTCAAATGTGTTTCTGTTTAACATCCTTCTAAAGTTAATGTTACAATAATTTCTGAAATAGATTGTAAGTCTTTTGGGATTGAATAGTTTGCCTGTATTCATACTCGGTTTCTGTTTATGATTAGTGTAATGAAATACAGGTTTAAAAAAACAACAATGTAAATGTTCAATGAACAAAACAATTTCATCGTGGTCTAATTTTGGTTACCTAAATTTTTGATGCGCTAATCCCAGGGCCCCAAGTTTATATGATCTGTGACTTTTCTTCTGTTCATAAAAAATTTTGTCATTGGAGAAATAATTTCTGGAAATTTAACTGAAATATAGTTCTGGGAAACCACACTTAGTATTAGAAGAAGTCTTTTCATATTCTTCATTAAGAATTTGCTTTAAGGTACATGTTACGTGATTTTTATGCTGCAATACTTAAAGTATCAATGTGATGTGTTTTGTTTTTTATTGTAGGCTATATGTGATAGCAGATCTGAAGGTGAGCTTAAAAACGTGTACACTAGATATGATAGTTAAACTTTTCTGAAAGAGGCATTTTAAATTTGTCAGTGTTAAAATAACACTTTCTGCTTGCGGAGCCATCTTAAGCCAAGATAGTTCTGAGAAGAACATGTGTCATGAGAATGGTACAAAGTTTCTTGATTTAATGTATATATACCACCAAATCTGTATGCTTCAGCTAATAAACAGAAAAGAGCTTACCTTCAAGAGGGCTGTTCTGTGCACAAGGCACTACATTCCTAATTCACGTGAAAAAAACCAACTTGGAATGTCAACTGAAGTTGACAACTTCAGTAACAACTGTAACTTTGATTGTTTAACTTGATGTTTCGCTACTGACAGATTTCCTAGTAATTTGCTGGTGTCAGTAATAAAAAAGCAGGATAGTCTAGTCCACACAGAGATGGCAACTGAACTGAGTTTTTCCTAAAAAGAATATTGTTTCTAAGCTCATGCCGTGGCTCAGCGTAGCATGGTAGTGCTTTATTGACCTTGTTATCATGAATATCACTCTGCTCTAGGTAGCACTAGGTAGACACTCTAGACCATTATGCTGTCACGATCAAAATGAAATGTTCTTTTCCTTGTCCCTGGGAAGATAAATTCCAGAGTCTGAATTATATCTCTGAGAACTAAGTTACAGAATTGATCTAATTATATTTTAAAAATAGTGATCTGATGCCAGGGGACTTATGCAGTGATGCACAGGAATAGAAATATCATTAAGAGCCATATTTACTATAAATTGGAGTAACTATTCTGTCTTGCTTTTAACCGTGAAGCTTAAGATGTTTATTTTTAAATATCAGTAATCCTATAGGGAAAGGAGGGCATACTGTATTTTATTTCTAAATGAAAATAAATCTTTTTCCAAATGCTGTTGAGGAGGCACCCTGATACACTTTTGATAACTTTTTATTATTTTTTTGCTGTTCACTAGGTAAAATGCAAATACTAGAGAGCTTTGTTCTGAGAACATGTACCCTCATCACTGATGTAAGAATTAGTATTTATGTTCAGCAGGAGGTAAACATTCTTCTTTCTAAGCAACAGTTTTCTGGTTAGTGTTTTAACAGACTTTGTGAAGATAGTAATTTAGCTGTACAGATGTTGCAAAAAATAAAAGAGAATATAGTAGTGCTGTAGTATCAGAAGGATGATTTAATGTTTCTCTGGAAATGTTGTTGTTTATATGTTGGAGTTTGTTTTTTTTTTTTGTTTTTTTTTTTATCAGGTTACTGACCTTTTGTTTTGGACAAGAAATTACAAAACAGTGTTATTAAGATTGTGGTGAGAAGGCCGTAAATAGCATTAAGATTGTTGGTTGTAAATTCTTTAGATACTTGCAGGAAAATTGTATACTTTCTAGTACACTGCAAATTTCTCCTATTTATTTTTGTAACATCAGGTTGTCAGGTTTTTTTTTTCCTTTCTAAAGAAAGGGAAAGTTACAAGAGTCTTCTATGAAATCAGCATCCCCAAAGGAAAAGGTTTTCAATGTAAACTTAAGGTACACTTTAGCTCAGCAACCAACTGCAGATAGAGCTCTGGCCTTGAAAGTTTTGGGTTTTTTTTCCGTATTTAAACCTGCAAATAAGAAACATAACCCTTTAACAACTGATGTTCACGTTAAAGCTGATGTAATTTATTGAAACTGATGTAGTTATATTAAGATAAATACCATTTAAGGTCATGTAGAACCCATTGTCTTTTCTTGTTTTGCAAGTATTTAAGCATGTTATTTTTTTCAGTGGTATCAAATATATTATGAGGGCCCAAAATAAGAATAATGTAAAGTTTAGCAACTAATTATGTATCTCTTACTTTTTTCTGAATTCTTCTTAGGTAGTAAGAAAACTTAATTTAATGCTTGACAATGCACCTCGAGATGCCAAGAAAAAGATATTTTCGACAAAGGAAATGTTGCTTGTCATGTAAATAATCTTCAGTATCATTTCTATATCATTATATCATTTGCATAGGTGGGAAGGCAATTTTTACTAAGGCTGTTTATAATGCATGCAGATTGGTCCCTGTTTAACTCACTCTTGTATTTGTTGTTGAGTAGCCAGTGATAGTAGCTGTTGGCAGGTATTCTCATGGGTTATTCTCCATTGCAAGCCTAAATTTACCTCTTTCTTGATATCTTCGTTTTCTTGAAATGATTAAACTCGTATTTCTAAGAATGTGTGTAAAGCACAGTGGATCGGTCACTAGACAAACAAGCTGTTCACATTGGGAAATCTTTTTTTACAGCATTTAAAAAAATAAATATAATAAAAATTATATACATCAGGTGATTCACTTCCCCAGTAGCACTTTCAGAGGTATATCGTTGGCGTAACAGACTTTTACCCCTTTGAAGTCTAATAGTTTAGTGGAATCAGGGTTTTGTCTCATACATTTAAAGCTTGTAAATAAATAAAATTTTCCTCTATGCTTTGTGTTGCTGTCATATTTTGATGAAACATTAATTTGTTTGGCAGGAGTGACATGGGGAGGAGAATTCTGGATGCTGGAGGTGAGCGTGTGACTTAATAAACAATTTAGTATTAAGCTTCTTAAAAATTACATGCAGATCCATAAGAACTCCAGAGAAGAGATTTAGAAGCTGCAGAATGTTGCAATTACAGTCCTCTGAAAAAGACAAATGCTGCGTGAAAACAATCTGCAAAGTGGAATGTTTCACATGTATGCAGTGTATGACTAACTCTTTGAAGTTTTCAGTCCTTCTCTGAAATGGAAGTTTTAAAATAGCAGAAACTCATAAGGAAGTCAGTTTTTGAGGACAGTGAACTGCTACCTATGTTTAGTATAACTTCTTTCAGTGATTGCTTTGGTATCCAATAATTTCCAAGCTCAGACAGGCAAAAGCTGAAGACTTCTTATTTCTTGTTAATGCACCTAGAGTTTGACGTTTCTTGAAAGTTTGGTTGAAATTTCATTTTGAAACACAACTTTTTTAGTCATCCTTATTCCCTTAGTTCTTTATCTATATATCCTTTATGGGTTACATATTTGGATATAATGGGATATGTAATATGATATGTTCAGCACTGCTTATATCAATTTCCTACATAATCATATTTTTTCACATCAGTAGTACCTTTAAAACTATTATTCCTGTAACATGTATTGTGCTATAGACTATGACCTGCAGGTAGCCATTACGGAAGCTTTATGCAGAATGATATCAGAGAAACAAAGAGGAGAACTGGCATGCCAGTGGTTTTCCATGGAGTTTGTGGCCAGTGCATTTAAAGAAATTAAAGATTCTGAGTTTGAAACAGTAAGTCTTATGAAAAATATTTCCAGGGAGGTAAACTTTTATTTTACAATTCTTTAAGAAATTTCTGTGGTTTTTTTTTAATAGGATTGCAGAAAATTTCTTAACCAAGTGAATGGCATGCTTGGAGACAAAAGAAGGTAAAACTGCATTTTCTTAAAGCTAATATATTTTCTTTTTTTGGATTTTATGGCCACTCATCAGGCATAACCTTTGTATCACAAAAACTGATTTTGGGAGACTGAAATAAAATAATACAAGCAAATAAGACTAATATTGCTGTGGTATAAAGTCAAGGAAACACACAAAGTTAAGATATTTTTAAAATAAAATAGTAAAGAAATTGAGTAACACCATCTTTTGGCACATTGTCACTAATATTGTATTTTCTGGTAAGATGTTAATTTTATGTAATTCCCTATTTGGAAAAAAGACAAACATAATGCAGGTTTCATATTATTAGATAACAGCGTGAAGAGACTGTTCCCTAAATAAAGAACATTCGTTTGAAAATGTTCTTAAACAATATAAAGCATATGCTACACTTCCTTTAATAAATGCTTATAAGGAGCTAGTTTTTGTATTCTGTTTAGTTTTATTGCAAGATCCTGAGATGCTCATTAATTCAATAAACATATCATCTAACAATAGCCAGTAATCTGTTGGTCTGTATTGCTCTATTGTTGATTTTGGGTATTTACATTGAGATAATGATCAATGAGAATATCAGCTAGAGAAATAGGACACGAAAAGGAAGAGAAGACATGAGCTTTTTTCTTATCCATTTGGTCACAAGGTCTCCGTGTTACTTTTACATGTCATGACAGCAAGGAGATGTCTGGAATGTCTTTGTATCAGGTGTATATTCCGTTTGAATACCATTCTTAAAATATCAGCAGATAAGCTAGAAGTATGAATGTAGCAACAAGAGGTCTGAGACCGCTGCTTTAATTATGAGGAGATATAAAATTTCGTGTTACCTGCTTTCGGGAAGAAGTGCAGTCAAGTGACTGGTTTTTTTTTATTGCTGTGATCTCTTAGTCTTTAAAGCGCACAAATTTTGTGTTGTTTTGTTGTGTTCAGATATGCAAAATTTATTTACAGCATTTTAGGATACTTGACAAAATATCTTTTTCTTACAGGGTTTTTACATATCCTTGTTTATCAGCAGCTCTTGATAAATATGAGGTAAGTTACAGGCTTAATCCTATATCCAGAGACTTTAATTTGTGCAGCTGAAGAGCTTTTTACCTTCTAGTCAAGAAAAAAATAAGGATCAATGAAGAAACCTATTTTTTTTTTTCAGGCGTACACAGATGTGCATGTATTTAAAGTTTGTCAAACTGTTACACAAAGCCTGTTAGCTGGTATAAATCATTGCTCTCAGCTGTTACTCTTTTATCTTAATGTTTTTTATTTAAGCTACAAATACCATTGGATGAAAACCTTGAAGAATTTTGGATTGATTTCAATGTTGGTAGCAGGAGTATATCTTTCTATGTGGCAGCAGATGATGCAGTAAGCTAATTTTTGTCTGTCATACTACATTGTTCTGAGGCAGTAGATACACGTTCTTTCAAGTGTATTAAATTTGTTTCCCCACATCGACATGTGGAAGTTGTGTGCATCTATAGTGTGAAGAAAAAAAAATAATCTAGATTTAGTGTGCATATTTAGATCAAACAATTTCAAAGTAGTGACTTTCTCATACTGTTTGCAAACAGTTTAACATATGCACATGTGAACAAGAAGCCCTTTGCAAAATTACAGTTATAATTTTTGTAGATGAGACTCAACTCTTTAGATTAATGTCTCTACACAAGCTCTCCTGAAACATTGTTCACTGTTATCAATGAAGCATATGTTCATTGTCACTTCTTGTAACAGAGAATTTTAAAAGTTGAAAATTGTCCTCACTGAATAACTTCCTGTTCACTGCACTTAATTTAATTGTAATGTAATGCTTTTCTAGCTTTAAAAATATGTATTTTTCATATAAGGATCATCACTGGGAAACAGTCATTATACCAGAAGATGAGGTAGCTCTCTATGACCTTGAAGGTATTGGTACTCAAAAATCTGAACTTTTGTTACATGCTGACTTGGATTTTCAAATTGATTAACCCTAAATTGCTGACTCAATTCTCAGCAAAGCAAAATTCCCACTTAAAATATTATAGGTACTGTTTTTATCAGGGATATAATTGCACTGCAAGTAACATTTGCATTTTAGGCATGCAGGTGTGATTTTATTGAAATATTTTTAAAACAATGTTTTAGTTATTTCAGTGCAAAATAAGGCATAAGATAATGATATTTCATAATGTTTCTTTTAAACTAGTTTTGTAAATATCTATAATTTGTTTGCAGCTACCTTAAAAGAAAATTCTACAACATAATATACAGAATAAGTATTTCTAAAAGATTGAATCTTTAATGGTTTCACTAATAAAATTTATTATAGGTTAGAGTGAATTAAATAAAATACACATCTTAATAGCTGAAATGAAGAATACAAGTAAGTTTCATGTATTTACAAACCTCATATGAGTTTATGTTAAATTGTAATGGAACTACTTTTCAAATTTTTTTTTTTTGTCCAGCAAAAGATTCAAAGAAATTATTAACAATAGATCTAAAAAGCCCAATGAATGTGGGTAATCAAGAGGGAGATAAATTCTTTTTATATTTTGATTCTATCTTGGAAATCGAAGATGTAACTAGAAAGATTTACGGATTTAGTAAACGTAAGGTAAGATTTAAATACCTTTTTGAGTAGTTTTTAATTTATTCAAAATAGATGTCTCATTGCCATATAAATGTTGTTATAGCTGTGATTATTGGTATCTGTTTATATCGAGAGTATACTGTGAGCTTGTACATTCTGTTTTCCCCTCTAACCTACTTCAGACGCTTAATATCTCTGACTTAAATATTTTCTGTTTCTTTTTTTTTTTAAAAGTGAGCAAAGTGTATATTTTACATAGATGGTTACTCACTTTGTAGGGCTTTAGTAAGAAGCAGTCTGCATCAGTTGCCAAAACAACTGTACATGTCGTCTTTGATGAAAGCGGATCACAGGTACTCTACTTCAGTATGCTGAGATGGTTGTTGTATGTTGATTGTATCTTTGGTTAATATCCAAATTGTAGAATACTTCAGACAGATATACGCAGGGAAAGCTCTTTTATGTGAATTGTGACTCGGTAACCCATCCTTGTTAGCAAGAATAACAGCTAGGCTGGATGCTTTTCAAAGTAAAAGTATATAAACTCTGACGTTTATCAAAATCTACAGTGAGAAATATGTTACTTAGGGTAAATATGTTATTATTGTGTGTGTGTGTGTGTATAAATATAAAGTATGAAACATAATGAAATCCAAATACTGTATAAAAATTTTACAAATCCAAAATACTGTGTAGGTTATGGTACCAGAAAGTCAGTTGTCACCATGTTTGGAAGAAAAACCTGAAGAAGAGGAGAAATCTGGTAGCTATAAAACCAAGCAACTTCCTGAAACTTCGAGGACTCTGAATAAAAATAACAATCAAGAAAAATGTAGAGCTGGTTCCTCCAAGGTAAGTAGTATTATCAAACAGAAAAGAGTACTTCTGAAATGCAAATAAATTTAAATATTTATCATATTTTATAATATAAAAATATTGTTATTTTACCGTTGGAATATAATTAATACAGGTTTTGATTGTTTTGCTTATTACTTGATGCTAAGCTATAAAAGTCCCTCTGCAAAAAATCCTCATTATTATGTGTTTTGAAAGTATAATGATGTTATAATGATGTGGCAAAAAAAAAAAGCAATTGTTAATATTCTTTAGACCATTATGCTCTGAGAATCCTTTTTAAAGAGAAATGTTTGCAATGCCTAGATCTCTTACAATACGCAAAAGTCTAGTGTAGACTCTGGAGACTTAATAATGGTCAGCAATAGTAATAGCTGTAATTACAGACAAGTCCTATAGGCTTGGCAATCACAAAGACTGATGATTACAAAAAACACATGGTTGTCAAGATGAGTCCTGTGTCCTGGTTATTCAAATCACAGTTTCATGGGACTGCTTCCATGATTCTCTGATAGCTGATTCTTTGCTTTAAACTGAGAGGAGCCCAATTCATTCCACTTAGTATTTCTTTTTTCCCCACAATCACTCTGAAGTTGTAAATGTGATTATTCTGGGACTAACTACAGATATGCTAGGGATGGGAAAACAGATGAAGCAGTGCCACATGTCTTAATTATGCAACAGACAAGCAGTGCATGTCTTGCTAGTAGTAGTCTAGTAAACCTGTTCCTGAGGTTCTGCTGGTTTACAGGTTGTGTGATAGCTTTGCAGAAACTCCTGGGAATCATCCTGGATTTGATGGTTAGCAAGAGATAGGATTTGTCCGTACTTTATTGATTTCATTTAGAAAACAATCACTGATATCAGTTTAAAAACATTAGTTTTGAGTATTATATGATATAAGTATTGTAGTGAACTTTCTCTAAAAAGAGAACTGCGTAACAATCACATTACGTTGATGTGTATAGCAACAGCAATTGACATTCCAATAATAGAAAGTTTCAAAAGACTCTTGGAAATAGAATTTCTAAAATATTGTGTTGTCATCCTTAAATCTGTGTATTATAGTCTTTTTTTTTTTTTCCTGTTCCTCAAGATAAATACATCTTATAAAAGGAAAGTGTCTGAAGCATCTGTGCTTATTGCTGGAACTACAAGGTTTTCCACAAGGAGTCCTCTGGTGTTTGTTAGCACATGTAAGTTTACAAGTACTTTCAGTGCAAAAATACACTATAAATCACCCTTGAAATACAAACATGAACTGTGATCCTTTGCAGAGCTGGAAATGAAAAGTAGACCTTATAAGATCTGTCTAGCAGGTGCTTTAAATGTGACATTTTTAATCTAGGCCACTTGCTACTGGTCCATAGACGTGGTGCAGGATAGTAGCTGTGTTCCAAACAGCTGAAGGCCACCTATCATTTTTACTGCTGCTGTCAGTCAGCTCTTTGTGCTGGAGCAAGCTGAGAAGTCAGCAGTCAATTAGAAGACCTAAAACATAGGAATTTTTTTTTGTATCTCTCATATGCTCTTGGTTTAAACAATTCTCAGCAGTTAGTGCTTTTACAGTGGTTGTGGTGGAAAATCAGCTTTCTCCCATGTGCACATCTATCACTTGTATTTTACTGTTATCTAGAAATGGCGTGTGTTTCTTCAGGGAGCAGTTGATTATATAGCTGGTGAGCAAGGTGGGATCCAGTGCAAGGTTGAGTGATGCTGATGCTTTTGTCAAAGTTTACGTGCTTCTTACAGAGAAGAGGATAAGGAAGAGACTTTATCACAAATAGGAGTAATCACTTTCCTACTAATAGTCTTACTGTAACAGATATTTAATACTTTCTACAAGAGAGATTTGTAAGACAAAGACTAGTAGAGACTGGAGATGCAACTAGTGGCAAAACAGCACGACTAACAAACTTAATTTTCATGCTTTTCATGTAGATCCATGTATCACATGTAAATTAAGAGTAATAGAGGCTAGAAAAGAAAGCATTTTCAGATTACGATGAAAGATGGAGGACTTCAGTAACATTTTGTTTGGAACTTAAGCACCCAGTCTATTCCAGCAAAAATATATTACGGTAAAACCTTTAAATAGGTGACCAACTGTTTTCTACTAGAGCCAGGCTATTAAAAGCATTGCTTACCTCAAGACATCCACAGTCTGTGGGCTCATTGTCCTCCGTGTAACTTAATTAAAATAAATAGAATTATAAAAGGTACATATTAGTTTATGTAAATACTAACCACCATTTTAAAAAGTTTTTGGAATAGATGTGATCATGGGCAAAACTCTTCATATTGATGTCACAGACAGCACAGTAATCGTAATAGAAGAAATGGTAGAATTCTAACATGTCTCTCATTTGTTTTCAGCCACTCCTTGTAAAGGGCGATTTAAATTACCTTTGGAAATGATGAGCTCTGCTGAAAGGTCTGACGATAACGCAGTTAACGAGACTAGAACACAGAATTTCTATCAGGAACCTGCTGGAGTATGCATGTCATCTGTAGCTAAGTTTTTTACTCAGAATAACATTCATTTCTATTCTAATTTGTTCCTAAGTAATATTTTAAAGAGCTAGAGTTTTGCAGTTAGCAACTCACTTCAGCTGTAGTTGCAAAATGTTAATGTCTTCAAGTTATAGCATTGATAGCATTGGTTTTAGTGCATTTTTGATAAGTCATTCACTAAAATCAAACGAAACTACATAGGTGTCACTGAACTGCACTTTGACTATATATTTTTGCGTCTGTTCTAGTTGAACAACGACTTAGAAGTAACATTTTTTTCTTAATTTTCTGGTTCTAAATGTCGTTCTGGGTCAGATTCAGGTCAAATCCTGGACTATGGGATTCTGAAGCATTTTTTGATACAGCCATGCTTTAGGAAAAGGCTTTAGCATATAGAATGTGTACTTTAGAATATTTCAAGTGTTACTTTTTACTTCCTTTGCTTTTATGTGTTCTAATAGTCAGTGTTATTTACTGTACTTTTTAGAGTGGGCAGAGATGTAAAAGAGACAACAAATTTTGCGAAACAGAACAGAAGGTCAGGAAGTCAAATAGCAGAAGTGAGGCAAAACTATCTGAAAAGGTACTGGAGTCAGCACTTCTACGAAATAAGTTTCATGTTTGAGCAGGGAAAATACAAGTTTATGGGATTATACTCTTTATAGTCCTATGCTAATATTTTCTTTTGGGTGTTATCCCATTGTAGCAAATGTGTGCTGAAGAAGTTTTAGAAATTATACAAGAGGCAAAAACTATGTCCACACAAAAGCAAACTTTAGGCAAGTAATTTTACAAGTGTTGATAGTCCTTACTTTTAAAGTTATTTTAATTTTGCACATTTATTTTGTAATAATAATTGATGCCAAATTAATGTCTCACTTAGGTGAAGCATTAGATATTGTTCCTGATTCTCAGCCAGCAGGGAGAAGCAGTAAATCTTTGTAAGTATTGGAAAAGAATAGCAAGTCACTGTTGTCACTCACTTTGAAGGGAGTATTTTCAAGTATTGCCAGAGTTGAAATTTTGTTGCATAGTTTCAGAAAATGCCAGAATTTAATTGCCTTGTCTTCCCTGAGAGTTGTATTAAGAACTGTTGGCTGTGTAAATCAGGTCATTTTTATTATGTAGTTTTATTTCTTTTATTCTGAAATTCATGGCACCAAATCAGCACTCATATGTGTTTGCTAAGACTACTTAATGAACAATACTATTCTGTTGTCTTAATCAAATACTTTAAATTGGTGAATGTGTTTATGAAAGTACTACTCATTAACAAGATCAGAGTAGAAATTTAAGTAAACTTTAATAGTAACAATGAGAATAATGCTTTCAGATTACATCAGAAGGTAAAATAGAAATGACAGATGGGTTTACATACGTGAACTGTGCCATAAAAAGTACTAAATCTGACACAGAGTTATCTAAGTTCAAGGTTTAATGATGGCCATAGGATATTGTTGTCTTTTTGAAGCTGACTTTAAAATATATGTTGTTTCTGAAGGTTTGCCATTTTACAGTGCATTGGTTAATTGAGGAATGGTGGCAGGCTTAGGTACTGATGTCAAATGCATTGGTATCTACTAAGTATCACTGTCTTCCTATTTTATGATGCATGTGTATTATAATTAAGACTCACTTTCTGCATTTCACTGATAATAAGATGGTATTATCTTTGTTAGGCTGCCTGGTCTTCTGGAGAGTTCTTTTGATAAAACCAAAACATGGAAAAAAAGAGCATGCTCTGTTCCTGAGAAGAATATAACAACTAGTGACAAGGAAAAGCTAAATCCATCATTGACACATATGTCCCATCCAGGTTATGTTCACATTTTGTTAACTGCTAGTGTTAAAAATGTTTCAGATTAATTTTTAACCTACAGCTGTGCTTTTTTTTTTCTTTCTTCTTCTTCCTTGTATTAGTTTCTGTTGTTAGTGAAAAAGCTGTGAAACAAAAAGCATTTATGCAGTTTTTTGCAGTATCTCTCCAGATAAATTAAGAAAATAGAGAAGAAAACCAAAGAAATTGATTCCATGATACTTAGCGGACAGTCAGTGTGTTAATCATTTGGCACAGAAACTGCTAAGTACAGAAAGGAAAAGTAAACTATTACTGAAACATGATTTAAAACATTTTTTTTTCAGCTAGAGTGTCTGAAACATCTTTGCATTCTGATTTTACAAAAGAAGAACTTGGTGCTCTCTTTAGAAAAGAGACTGAAAATCCAAAACAATCAAAGACGGTGAGAGTTTCTAAGCTTCATTTCTTTCACTTGCAGAGAATTGTCGAATTTTCAGTGTTTCAAAATTTGTATTTTAATTTAGTCAAAAACTTATTTTTCATTGACTTTCCACTAATATAGAGTGAATTAAATAATGTTCACTCCACTGTTTACTTTTTCAGAATGACCTGTTTAAGATTAATTCACTCTGAATTTATTTTTAAAGAATCATCTTTTAAAAAAATAATTCTTAAATAAGCACCAACTCCTTCATTCACTTTTGTATGTTGTAGTACACAAAACCACAACTTATAAAAGAAAATAGCTGCTAAACTGATGTTTTATTGCTCACTATTTGGGCAATGCAAGGGAAAATGGTTTATACAGTTATTTAGTACATCTAGAAGACATTTAATGAAGTTTAGGTGATTGTTGGGAACCTGTAGTTCTGTTTGCAGCTTTGCCTTTCTGATGAATGGGTTCAAAGTTGAGTCTTAATCTCTATTTTTATAGAAAACAAAGTCTAAAGAAACGGCAGATGCAACAAAATCACTAATTAGTAAAATCAGTGACAGATATAAATTAAAAACTGATGAGAAAAGCAAAGCAAGAGACTCCTTGAGTTTTAACAGGTATGATGTGAACTATTTACTTTTGTGCTTATTCTTTTTCTGCATGTGATCTACTCCTCTGTCAGTTTTTTCACATCCTGCTTTTATCTGAATAATTTCTTAACTTCTGATAAACCCTGTTGGATCAAAGAGTAGGAAACTAGTAGTCGAATACTTCGCTACTTGAAATAGCTACAAAGGCTGTTGGAAGCTCTGTTCAGTGGTCTTTCACTCAGAGCACACTGAGAAATTAACTGGGATTATTTGTGGGCACTGCATATGCTCGGTGTCTCCATCCCATCATCATAGCTTGGGGTTCAAATTTTTTTTTTGAATCAATCAAATCGAATTTTCTGATTTTCTAAAGTTCCTAGCTCTCTCTTCCTGAAAGAGTTGACTGTTAGAGAGTTTAAATTTAATAAATTCTTAAATAAGAAAATCAGTCTTACCTTGCTGGAACTGATGCTTGGAGATACACTTTACATACAAATGCGTACTCTGCATTTGGTTGTAGCTGGGTGATGGACTGGAAGAGCTAGGCTGCATCACCTTTCACACCTTTTGGATAGGGACTTGGAAGACATGCAGAATGTACAGTATAGCTGCACAGTGTGATCTGCAGAAAAATGAAAGGGGCTGATCTCTTTTAATCCACTTGGTTTTGTATTTAAATACCGGAATAAATTTGTTGTGTTTGATAAGGCTTTTATTTATATAAGCATAATTCTAATGCATATGTTCTAATTAACATTTAACGAAATGTATCCTTATTTTTTAGGCCACATCTAAATAAATCCTGTGTCTCTAAGGTAACATATTATTGTTTTTATTGGAAGTTTTTTTCGTATCAGAGATCACAGATATGTACGTATATGGTGATACCTGGTAGATGTAAAGAGAAGATTCATAAATATCAATGACTGTTAAATATCTGTAGACATTAATGTTAATTATGCATTGACTGTATATACTCAAAATACAAGGCAACTGTCAGCCAGTGAAACCCAAATTAATTTCTGTTTACATATTAAATAATTGAATCTGTTCCTTTTGAACATGGCAATGCTAAATATTTAGAATAGAAAATATTATAGTAAATGAGATTACAGAATACTTATATGGGATATAGCCAGGAGACACACATTATTCTTAATGTTCGGGGGAATGGGAGAATTCTGAGGTTTTGTGGATATCTTTAAAGGATAAATTCTAAAAGATTTCGTTTCTACTGGCTCTTTTCCCCTTTTGCCGTATTGTACTGTTGCTAATCAAGTAGAAGTCTGAGCAGCTGCTGGATTTTTTTCATAGTTCATGATGAAGAACTTGCTTTTTGAGATGATTGTGTGTATGAATCCATAGTCCAAATTTGACATATGAATTAACTTTTTATTTATGGATAGGAAGAAGTTCAGGATAGAAACATGAAAACCACCACTTCTCTTAATATAACTGCGGGTCCTGCTATGTAAGTAGTTAAAACACTTTCAAACAAAATTACCCATTGGGTAATTCTAATTACCCATACCTAACTTTGTGAAATGTTCATTAATTCAGTCACAAACCTGCTCTCTGTGTCTGTTTGACAGAGATGATGTCTACAACTTCAACATCAGTGGGTTTGATGAGCCTACAATAAAGCTTGGCGTAAGAATATAACTGAAACTGATATGCTATGGATAGAATATAAAGGAGCTCAGTCAACTTAAATTACATCTACTGGAAGTACAGTTGACATCTAACAATTCAAATTATATCACTGAATTAAGTGGGGGGAAAAAAGATTGCCATGTAAATACCTCTGTCACTTTCAAATCTGTAATGATACACCCTATCCTAAGGTTCTGGCCACTTAAAGCTACTGTTTCCCTGAATTAAGAATAAAACGGTTTGTTAGGAGTATCATTACTTTTAAATTATCCTATTATCCTGAAAGTGTTATTGCCATCCTTCTAATCCCCATTGTAAAGGTATCTTTACCCAGATATTTGAATAAAAAGAAAATCTAGCTAAGATAAAAGCAAAAGACAACAAAAGGTAGTTTTGCTTCTTACGGGTCAGAGGAGCCTGCTGAATTGGTGAAGGTAGGGAAGCAAGAGGATGGAATGTAATGTATTTGAGATATTGAAAGCTTCAGTAAGTTCCAGTTGGTTTTAACTATCAGTTCTGTTCTTAAATCATTTCTAAGATAGAAATTAATCATCGGATGTTGATTGGGGCATATAAAATCTGAGGGAAAAAAAGCCCTTAGCTGTTACTATCTGATGGCCTGCTTAATTTTTTTTTAAATTCTGTAACAAATTAAAGCCTTCATTTGTTTCTTACATTTTTAGATCCCAGAATTGCATGTTACTGAACTGAGTGTTCATACGGATCCAAAGAGAAAAGGGTAGGGATGCTACATTGTGTCCTAGTCTGCTAGTTACCATCAGGCATTCCATTATGAGTATCCAGGGAGTGTATGCATGACAATAATATCCCGACTCTGTTGTGTTTTCAAGCAATAAACATGGCTGCTGTGGTCTCCTAGGCTGTTTCATTATTTTCGTTTGAGAAGCTGATAAAAAGTAAAGAATGCATTTCATGAAGAAAACAGCTTTAGTTCTCTTCATGGAATACTAGAGGGATATAAACTGAATAGAGGGGGGGTAGATTTTGTTAATTATCAACCTGCAAAGGGACATGTGGTTACTGTGTGTTCTTACTGATCATTAGCAAATAAGCACATCTTTTATGGTTTAAGGGGAACAGATATTTCCAAAATGGATGGGGAAATAAAAACTAGGTACATTTGTTTGAATCTTTAATCTACATATCACATGAATAGTAGAGAGATTTAGAAGAAGTATTTTTAAATGTATCATTTAAGGTGCTTTTTCTTTTTCTAATTAAGGAACACAGACAACAATAAAACTAGCACTGAAGCAAAAGGAAGAAAAAAAGTAAGGCTCAGATTTTTGTGGATCAGTATACCTTGTCTTCCTGCCTTTAAATAGCAGTTATGTAAGTGAAAGGTATAGTAAAAGTAAATAAATAACCTGAGAACTTCTTTGGTTTTTGTAGACTAGAAACAATCAAAACAAGAAACATCTCTTTAGTGACACAGACACAGAATACAGAGGTGATGACAGCAAGACAGAAGTTAGTTGGCTACAAGAATCAAATAGAAAATCTAAAGCCCAGATAATTGATTACAGTAGAAATAAAAACTTAGGGAAACCAATAAGCACAGACAAAAGTAAGCAACTTTTTTATTCGTATTTCTTAAGAATGCTGCAATAAGTTTGTCCATAGATATTTACTGCACAGCATGTAATGTGCTGTGGTAAAGATACAATATGTTTTTGTTGTCTTATTCCCAAGCATAAGAAATTTTCAAATTAGTTCTAAAAATTTATAAAGGTTAATTCCCAAAAAGTCTGTATTTTGGAGAATGAGACAGGCAGAGATTATCAACTAAAAAACCTTTGGCTTTTTAAAATAATGTGGTAAAAGCAGCTTACTGAATCAGTAAGTTTGTGAGCATAAAAGTGGTTCCATGATTTTACAGCTACAACTCTAAATGTCAACATTCACATACTTTGCTGTTTTTTCTAACTTTATATATTACAACAGCAGATAAATTCTCTGAACCTGCTTGCCACGTGGATAAACCTAAAGGCAAAAATGCAAATAAGAAAAAGGTAAATATAAATTTGCAACTAGATTTGTAATACATATTCAAAATGTCTTAACTCACTACAGAAACTGTTTTAAAATAATTTTTCATAAATATGTGTCATTTCTCCATGTTTAAGTAAAGAGAACTTGCTAAGTACAGTTAGTTCTTTTCAGGTGGTACGTTCTTTTTATGTGGTGTTTAGCTAGTATTTCAAGTATAATACTAGCTATCAGTTAAAATTATTGTTATACATTGATGCTTTTGTAAGTTTTATTACTTATAATCATTGTATCTACTGCTTAACAGCCATCTACTCCATTGAATATGCCATTAGCTTTTCAGCAAGGGTTTCGTGTGGTTAATGTGCCTAATTGAATTTTAATACCTTTGAGATTATAATTTCTTTAAATGAATCTATGTAACATAGTGAAACTGCAAGATAAGTATCATAGCTAAAGAAAGAATAATAATTGCAAAATATTTTAAGCATATTAAAGTTGGGAGTATAATAAATTATAAGTCATTATGAACATATTAATGAAAGGTGCTCGTAGATGTCTGTAAGCCAGAGTTTAAAAAACAAATGGACAAAAGAGTAAACACCAAAAAAAACCCAAAACCTTCTTCTGTCCGCTCCAGACTACTCTTTGGTCTCTCAGACTGTACAATAATTATTCAAATCTATTTAATGTTTGTAGTTTAAAGCTATGTACGTGCACTCAGTGTAAATCATGTATATGAAACATCACATGTAGGTATGGATGGTGATGCCTAGTCCATGTAAATCAAGACTGAAGAGGGCTTCAAAACTGAGAAGAGTTTCAATTGCTCCATGTTGAATCAGTCTACTTACTGTGTCTTTTTTTTTTTTTTTTTTTTTTTTTTTTTTTTTTTTTTTTCTTTAGCGAAATTCCCTAGACGTACCCAAGCAGGTTCAAAGTGCCTACTTTGAGGAGGTAGGGTTCTACTGCATAGGCTTAGATGGGGAGCATCTGAATCATAGATTGATTTAGGTTGGAAGGGACCTTAAAGATCATCTCATTCCAACCCCCCTGCAATGGGCAGGGACACCTTCCACCAGACCAGCTCGCTCAAAGCCCCATCCAACCCGGCCTTGAACACCTTCAGGGATGGGGCATCCACAGCTTCTCTGGGAACCCTGTCCCAGTGCCTCACCACCCTCTCAGTAAAGAATTTCCTTCTTATGTCTAATCCAAACCTGCCCTCTTCCAGTGTAAAGCCATTACCCCTTGTCCTGTCACTACATGCCCTTGTCAGAAGTCCCTCCCAGCTCTCTTGTAGGCCCCTTTAGGTACTGGAAGGCCACTATAAGATCTCCCCGGAGCCTTCTCTTCTCCAGGCTGAACAGCCCCAACTCTCTCAGCCTGTGCTCACAGGAGAGGTGCTCCAGCCCTCTCATCATCTTCATGGCCTCCTCTGGACTCGCTCCACCACATCCATGTCCAAGCCAGGAAGTCACTAATAGACTTGATCCTGGAGATGAGGAGGCTCAGAAAGCGCACATTTTGCACAGAGCAATTTTCAGGAGAGTAGGAGGCAAGAATTCTAATCTCTCCTAGTCTGAGAGGCATTGCACTTAACATTTTACATCCCTTCTTATGTCAGGTCCCTGGGTTACTGTCAGTGAGAACAGGCTTTGCCCTGTTGCTGAACACTGACTGCTGTGTAGAGAGTGGCAGTAGCTAGGACGCAGAAGGGGGACAGATAGAAAGGAATACTGATTCTACTCTAGTGGTTAAGGTAATCAGTTCAGAGGTGATGATCAAGGATACTGGTTCCTGCTCACTATGCAGGCTTTTGGTTTTATTCTATTTCAAAGCAGTTACAGTCTAATTTAAATGAGTATTTCAGAGAGCAAGATTTGGAAACCCATTTTGGCTTTGCTAAAGTTGAAAAGTGGCATTTATTTTGCCTCTTCGCTTTTGTTGACTCCTACATTCTTGATTGCGCTGTGCTCTTTGTGCAGTGGAAATTACCTTTCCCCAAATGCCTGCTAGACTAATGGTTTGACTCTCTGAGCTTTGGTAAAGTTAAACTTTTTTCATTGTTTTGAAATAATGGATTTCAAGTCTCATTAAACCCAGTTACCTGCCATTTATTTTCATATATTTATTTGTTAATCATTCTGATATAAATTGAAGATGTTTTTATTCTTCCAAAGACAAACAAATATAAAGAACAGAATTCAAGAACTGATGAAACAATCGAACAAACCATCAGACCAAAACTACCTCGAAGAGCAGCATTAGCAAAAAATTACAAAGAGCTTTCCAGTTCAGAGTCAGAGAGTGAAAGGAAATCTCCAGCATGGGGGAAATCAAAAATACAGGTATACGGTTGCACTTTATTCTTGAAAATCCACTTCTGCCATGTTTTTCAAAATAAACTCTGATCTACTTTGTACTTAGCACTCCTAAATTTTAAGTGCCAAACATGAGCAAGTTGAACTGTATGTTATTTATTGTTTCCAGTAGTGCCCTTTTAAAATTATGAATATTTAGCTGCTAAGAAAATCAGCCCTAAAGAATCATCAGTTTCTATTTGTGAAATTTATTCTGCTGCACAGAACAGCTGTGTCCTTTATTTTAAAAACTTACTGATATTTTGAAAATGTCTATTAAATGGGAGGTTTTAGTGAGCCAAACTTTGTTCTTTTTAATAATATGATTTTGATAACACTATATCTATTCTGTTCTACTACAATAGAAAATCCTGACTTGAGGATATCTCAATTCATTTGATGAATATCTAAATAGGGTTTTCAGTAAATTAAGCAATGGCGTTGGGTGCTAAAACACTTTCATTCTTTTAATTTAACATTTCAATGTATATGGATGGGTCTGTAAACTTCACTGGTTAAATCTTGAAGCATTGGTAATTGCCTCCAGTAGTTAAGAAGTTCATAAGAATAAAAATTTTGGTGATGAATTAAACAAATTCAATGCATATTGATATTAAACCGCTTGATATCCTTCCCACTGTAAGTACTTCTAATCATGTTCCTTTTTGGACCTTCTGCTTGTTCAATGATACATATAGATAATATGCTTTTTACCTGCATATATATATACACCCCCTTCCATATGTTTACAAATAATGTTTATATAAACTTTGTGTTTTAATAGAAACATATGAATGGGGAAAACAAGGATAGTAATCAGCAAAAGGAACTCCAGAATATTCTGTCTGTGGAGTCAAAGAGTGTAGCTAACTATGTCCATAAAGCATGTATTAGATTAAAGAATTCTGCAGAACAAAAAGAAATTGAAACGCCGTCATCTGAGAGTCCTGCATCTGTTGAGACAATGAGATGTAGGTATTTTGACTTTTAATTTATAGCAATACTGTATCAAAAGTTGGACATTAAAGAGAATTATCACAGCAGTAAAATTTTACATTTATTTCATGCTTTTAAAATAAGAAATATCCCTAATTCAGTGTGTACCACATAATTTAAGGACGTATATTAATATGTCACTAACACTTTTGTAAGTTGGTACAGTTACTTGACATCAGCATAATACAGAAGTTTCATACAGAAGTGTTAGAATGAATCTGGTAACTGCTAAAATAGTGCAGAGAGCACAAAAAGTGCAAGTGTGGCAAGTCATATGCCAACACTTAATGTAAAATTCCACACATCCTCGACTCACGCGTACGTGGAGTTGGAACAGTTGGCTTTAACTTACCTTTTTTTCCTTTCATTCCTCATGCTGACAGTTAAGTAACTGTTTTATAGGTGCTGAAAGAATATCAGAAGGAGATGTTACTCAAGAGCATATTTACAGTGAAAAATCCCTGTGTCTTCAGGAGTCAACACTAGAAAAAAGGAAAACGTCAAACTTTGAGAAAGGAATCTCTCCCAGTAATAATTTCTGTCCACAAAAAAAGAGTGTTCAAAGTAGATATCTAAATCAATCCCCTGAGATGACTGTTAAAAAGTTAACATTTGGAAATAAAAGTTTCTCACCAATTTTAACTGAAGCATCTTTGGTAAGAATATTAAAGTTATTTTTACTGAAGTTGTTCCATTCAGCTGCCAGCTGTTTTATGCTTTTGAACATCTCCTTTCAATTTTTTTTTGGTTAACGTGTAGCTCAGCTTAACGACATATAAAACTGTCAGTGGAAAACATGCAAAGGGATCTGTATCTGAAACACATAATAATAATGAAGATTCAAGTTTCAGACACTGCTTTTCAGAAACCCTTTCTATTAAAGGAAGACTACAAGAAATCACTAAGCCTATCACAAAAAGTAAAGAAGAGGTATGTTACTAAATCCTTCTCTCTTCAGAAGACAGCTGCAGCTTTTTGTCTATTTTATCTACTTTATAGATAGTGAATTCTAAGGGCAATGCATCTTTCATAATGTAAAACACTGTATATAATGTTAACTTGTGACCTGTTTGGAAAATCCTACTAGTTAATTTTTAAATATTTGAGGTAAATTAGGGAATTGTTTATCATATAGATACAAGGAAATAATTTTATCCCAACAAGATCAGTTATAATTAATATCTTAAATAATAAGAGGGAGTAAATATGTTCTTCTTGGCTTTCAATAAAATGAAATTATTTTTCACGAATTAAAGAATTGTGACATCTGCGTGGAAAACCTCTCGAGGTGAAAAAGTGCTCTCTTAGTGTTAATGTACTACTGAATATAACAACTATTTGTAGCATTGGCAAATAAATAAAAACTGCTATAAACCTTTAAACCAGTTCTCATAAGTAATTTTTTTTTTTTTTTTGGTGAAAAAAGCACTAATGACTCCTTTAAGAAATAATTTTGTTTGTGCCCTCTTGCAAGAAAAAGTTAGACCTTACTGGTCATTTGACTTATTGCTATCATTAGTTATTAATGTGGTGAAGCATTTGTTTATTCTTTCATCTAGTGAGACCCAGTAGTAAGTCATGCAGTGATTTTTTTTTTATTGTTTTTTTCTTACTGTAATTGTGTTCATTTCCCTACTTTAATGAAAAGCAACATAGATACGGATTTCTGATGAAGACTTCTAAAAGTGCTTTAAATTGGAAGCTAATAAATCCATGACTTTTCTTTTAGGATTGTGTACCACCGTCTCCACTGTCTGTTTCCAGTGGAAGTAAAGGGCAGTCTTGGAGTGAAGAACCTTATGGCCCCATGCATGAGTCAGGTGCAAACATTTAATTTTAAGCAAAAGGCTTTCTATGCGTCTCCATAAAAGTTAAGAAAAATGTTTATTTGGCATAAAAATATTGTCCAAGTATTTTTCTTGTTTTCTTTCTTATACTTTCAGTATTATTCTGTTTTTACTCTTTTGCCCGTTTTCTTTGCTGGTTTGATTACCCTAAAAAACCCTGGAAATCTGTCTCCAAAGTGCAGTTATGGTAAAGAGTTAGTTGCGCTCTTAAGAAATAATTAGAAGCATTCCAGCTGATACTGGAAAAAAGGTGGGAATAACGGTATTATGGGGGAAAGAGGGCTTAGGGTGAATCTCTGTAATGAGTGAGTCCTGCGTGAGTCAAAGAGTTCTGTGTTCCATTGAAATCCTGTTGTTCATTTACATCAAGTGCTCATATCTACTGAACATGCCCTCCATAAATGTGATGCTTATTCATTTTTATATATACTTGAGCTTTAAAGCCAACCACACATACTCCTAGAATTTGGATCCAAAGGGACAATATACCCTTCTTTGTCTTCCCATGTTGTTGTTCTAAATAATCCTAAAATTAAGCATTGTTTTCGTGTTTATTAAAGGACCAACTATACACACATTTCTCAAACGAAGCTACCACAGTGATACAGAAAGCAATTCTGATGAAGCAGAAACAAGCAAAGAGGAGGAAAAGAAAGGAAAGAGAAGGACAAAGTTACAGCCTAGAAAATTATTTAAAACAGATGGTGCTGTTGCTTACAGAGGTTAGTTATGGCGTGGAAATTGACTATAGTTGTGCAAAAGTTTGAAATACATAACAAAGTTTTATCAAGAAAAGATAATATCCATAAAAATGCATTTTACATATTTTAAAGAAATAAAAATAAATGCTGAATATTTAGATTATATCCATTTTATAAGTCAGAAAATTGGTATGAAAATAGAAACTGGTCTGAGCCATCTGATTGGTGAAATTAATCTGTATATAAGAAAAGCTGTTCTAGCTCGTCTTGTAACTTCAGTTTTTCATACTGAATTGTGACATTATCTCCTTTTACTTCTCTTCAGTATCTGAAAGCATATCTACTGTATCTGTAAATGATCTTTCTGTTTTGGATGGGGAAATCTGGGAACCTGATTGTTCAACTATCAGTATATGTCAGCAGCTCCAAAAAGGATTTACTAAGAAAATTGAGGCAAGACATTTAATATATAATATTAGTTACCTGTGTGGATACATATGCATTTGAATGATAGCTTGTCTTACACCACAGAATTTGCTTAAAAGGACATGAGAATAGCTGTGTGCATAGGATTTCAAGAAATGTCAGAATTCAAGGTTCTTTTTATGCATTTTTCAGTTCCTTTATATACCTAACTCTCCAAAGATTGTCTTTTCCCAGGTCTGTTTTATTTTTATCCTGTCTACTGTTTCAAAACAAGCTTATGTATCTGAAGTAATGAGCATACTACCTTTTGATTTTTTTCAAATTATCAAACTCATGAATGAAATTTATTTGCAAAAAGGGAGACATGGGCCTGAATGATGCATTTGTTCATTTCTGCAAAGACAGCTATAAGCACACATCATTCATTCATTCATGTACACTTTCTCTGTTTTGAGGAAATATATTTTTCAAATAATATACTTCTAATTAAGTTAGGTAGAATTTTATCAAAAACATTTATTTACATTTCTTTAACAGAAGGCTTTTCCTGAAAGGATAGGGAGATAAAAAAAAAAAAAGCTGTTTTGCTCAGTGTGATCTGTGATACTAAGCAATTACAGTACTAAACGTACTAGAGGGCTTTTTTCCTAAAGTGAAAATAATCTGAATTTAATCTTAAAACATCCTCATAGAGCCGCTCACAGAAAATGGATCATTTTACTAAGCAATCATTAAGAGCTGCCCATCAGCATTTGACAACAATGAGTTACCAGCTTCATGAATGCAGGTCTGTAAGGAAAGATTTATTTTAAAACACTCTTAAAATGCAATGAATACCTTCTAAAAGTAACTCATTTTGTTTTGGTAGGATGAGGCAGCTGGATAAATTTCATTTTGCTCTCCTTGAGGAACTTGAGAATTTTGAAAAAGATTCTCAGTCCCTGAAAAACATGGAAAAAGAATTCTCGGTTTGTATTTTAATTGCTTGATCATGGAGAAAATTAAATTCTTATGGGATCCGTAGATTATTCATATTATCTTTAACTTCAGTTCATTAATTCTGATTTTAATTAAGAAGTCTCTATAATTTTGCTTAAAGTTCAGTCACATTTCCAATAATGAATTTGAAGTGTTAGTATTGGCTAAGGCTGTGCTCTTAGAATTTCTAGATCACCATTATATGTTTTTCTTCCTAGAATAAACTATTACTACTTGTAATGGGCTGTTTGCCTCACTTCATGAGCCTTTTTTTTTCAGCTGGCCTGTATTTCAGGAGCATGTAGGCATTTGAACCTGATTTGCTGTGTGTTCTATGATGAAACAGTTGACATCCTGGGTCTACTACTTGCTGTAATGTAAAAATCAATGCACAAATATTCATATTAACACAAGACTGTATTAGCTTTTTTCTTTTACTCTGAAGGCATAGCTTAAATTATATGGAAAGTCTGATTAAAATGATACACACATTCTTTTTCATCATGTTGAAACTGTTATGCAGAACAGATTTCTGGTAAAACTGGTTCCGTAACAGTAGAATTCCTGAAGTGCCTCATCCTGCCAGCTAAGCTGATTGTTTTCTTTTCGAGCTTCTGTGGTGACGGTGTAACTCCTACCCATTCTGTGCTGAGTCTGTGGTTGTAGGTTATTTTATTCATACTAGATAGCTGTCAGTTTTAGTTCAGAAAATATTAGTTCTTGTTGATTATCATCTATTAATATTTTTCTTTTCAGACCTTTTGGAAAAAACATACACATACTTTTAGTACATACATGAAAAATGAGCAACAGAGGTTAGTAGGCTTCATTAATCCTGGGTGACGTGTTCTGTTCATTCAAGGTATAACTGAGGTGAATTGCATATTCTTTATGCAACTTCTCTCTTCCATAAAATAGAGATAGTAGATGAGATGAGAAAATGAGAATAAAATGTTACGTTACAGGAAAAAATTAATTAATCTGAATTTCTCTACATGCCTGCTGGACTATTCCAATAGTAACAATTATGGTAATGTTTATCTATGTTTTTGAGTACAAATATACTACAAATAGTGGGACCTATTCGTGCTGTGTGTGTGGAAAGTTCCTACGTAACAAAGCTATTTGAACTGCCTTTTATTTCCTTAGAATTCAGATTCTTAAAACTTCATTTGAAAAGAACATCTACCATACTGTTGACTATGAAGAACGTATTTTTACTTCAGAGGTATGATGAACTTTTGTTTCTTTCTTGTTTTTAATATTTTTAAATTCTTTCATTTTACTGGCAGTCTTGACTTTTTTCCCAATAAAGTCTTTATCCTCAGTATTGTATTAATGCCACTTAAGTATTTTTGTAGCTTTTTGTTTTCCTAAAATATCCTTTAATGTAACAATATTCAGTGTTTTAGGGCTAGATCTCACCCATTAGAAGGTTTGTGCAATTATCTGGAAAACTGCTGCAAGGTTTATTCTCTATCCTGTGGCTTTGTTTACCAGTGTTAATCATCCAAGAAAGAACAAATTTAAAACGCACATCCCTTTCCCTAGGCAGGCGGGTGTGTATGCATCTGTATCTCTCAGTTATAAACCATTTAGGGATGTAATTGTCTTCTTGACAATGGATTACAAATTGTGAGCAGAGAAGGTGCATTCAGTATCTTTTTATAGATGCATCTGATGAAAGAAGACATAAAAGGACTCCAAGAGAAACTTCTTAAAGAAATGGTAAATGAAGTTATCTTGTCCTTGTTTTTACTGTTTAAGTATAGCTGTTTGAACACTAGATTACTAAAAATTGTAATTTCTAATACCCTATCAAAAATAAAAATGAGTCAGAATCCACGTATCTCTGACGTGTTATACTTCAAACTTACCGGGGTGATAAAAGCAGCAGGTAGCTACGGATGTACTGGTTTAGTTGAGAGTCTTGATACGTTGAATGTTGATGTGGAAAAGAAAAATACAACAGTTGATATGTTAAAAGCAGCATACCTATGCACCAGAATTATAATACTTTAAATAAACTCTTCCTTTTGTTTTTTAAGTATGTGATAAATGTCATGCTTTTTGCACAGCAAGAAGAGGAATTGTGTAATGTTCGCAGAGGATTGCAGACATTGTTTCAATCAGAAGATCAGAAGATAGAATTCTGAAGTAATATTTTCAGATACTTTCCTGAAATTCAAAGTGAATGTAAACCCTCTTTTATAATGAAAGCATATTTTCCTTAATAATATTAAAATCTCTTAGATAAGACTTCTCCTTTTATGTGTGAGATTTGGAATTATTTTACTGAATCCTCTAAAATGCAATATGTAAAATTTTTCATTTTTAGCACGTGCTATTTTTTAAGAAGTCTTTAACAATTTTTACAGGTTATTTAACTGACTTTCAGAGAAATCACTTCGAATTTCACTTTGAATTTATGTTTTGGGTCTGTGTGTACAGCGTACCCCTCTTGTCTGATCCAGAATACAGTCAGAAATTATTCAGGGATAAAGTCGCCTGTTTTGATCTCTGTCCTAATTGTCTGTGATGTTTGACTTAAATAGGAGTTTCTAAGAGAAGACAAAACTCTAAGCACTTGTGGTTGAACTATGTTGCAAATAGTTGTATTAAATAGTTCAAGAAAAATATATGTTGTCTGTCTTTTTTCTTTTTTTTTTTTTTACAAGATATTACTATTTTGCTTTATGTCAGTAATATGTATTCACACATCAGTCATAAAACTTGCTGCTGTGCAACTATTTTGTGTCAGACAACAGATAACAAGAGCTATTTCTGTAGCTCAGAAATATATGCTACATACTAATACAATCTATGCCATATACTGTATTTGAGAGGATTTCCTAAGAAAATGACCAGTGAGACATTATTTACACTTCTCCTTTATTGCCATGTATCAACTAGAAGTTTTCTTCTGAATATTTATGATGTGCAACTGCAAAGTTAATATTTCTCTTAATTTGCTTTTAAATTAAACAAAAATCTACCTTCCATTTCATAGTTCCTTAGCAACCTTTTAATATTTTTTAACTTGAAATCCTGCATTTATATACTGTAAACTTTTCAGGTTCAGAACAATACCTTTAATAGTTTCATATAAGTTCTCTTTAAAAATGAGGATTGAAAACCTACAGCTGATCAAGAAGTAACAGATGTAGAGAATAATTCCTAGAATGTGCCTGTCTGGGAGCTTGTCTACATGACCACGTGCAGAGCTGCCTCTTTACCATGGAACCGACTCCAGGTAACACTGCCAGCATTGCGGGGCCTGAGCTCGCTCAGCACCACGCTAACACAACTTCACAGCTTCTGGAGCAGGGCTCAAAGGGGTCTGTGCTTCTCCGTGGCTCATGTTATGACCACAGAGGTCTCAAAAGAATATAGTAGCCAGTTTGGGGGTAGCAGCTCTTAACAACTTCATTTCTTTATAGCCATTATTTTACTTTCCATGGCACCTCTTATTTTGCCCTTTGCTTGGCTTTAACATCGCACACACTTCCCTGTCATTTCTTCCATTATCCTCTCTACCCTCTGAACGGTTCTGTTTTGCCTCAGTTTCCTTTCTACATTCCTATTACTGCTTTTATTATCAACAGAGACATTTACTTACAGTAGTGTTCTTTAATCTAATTTTTTTCTCTTACTGATACCACTTAGTCTATAGCTCTTAAACTCTTTTTCATTCCACCTAGTTCTGAATGCCGCTATGACACTATATAGTTATTATTGTTGTCTAATTTTTTTTAAAGTCTAATAGACAGGCTTTCATCATTTTAAGTTGTTGGCTGTTATTTAGGTCTTACATTGATTTGACTTATTTCAGAAAACAATTGTGGGTTTGAAAATATTTATCCAGAAGTTCCCTGCTGAACCTTATCACTATTGGAATCTTTGGTGATACTTAACCAGTTCGGTTCTATTAACTCTTTGTTGGTTTGCCCGTGCAATCTGTCTGTCCTACAGGCACTTCATTCAGCTTTGACTTACCTTTCATTACTTCTGAGAGTAACTATTTCCTAAAGTTTATTTTCAGAGGGAAAAATGGCATGATTTAAAATTGAATTTTAAGTTGAGGTAGAATACTCTTTAACTGAGGTTCTCACAGAATATGGGAGATCTATTTATTTCTAAATTATTTCTGTATCTTTTCATTTATATTGTATTAAAATTAAAGAAAAAGAGAATTCCATACCCATAGACTGTAGCGTGAACTCAGCACTCACTGAGCAGCCTACTGTAATTTCAAAGTTTGCCTTGCTTGGAGCAAGGGAGTGGGAGCCAGTGACCTTGGGAAAGGACCTAGGTTTTTTTCCAACCTAAATTAGTCTATGACTTTATGAAAAAGATTGCTGTTAGCATTATTGAAAATGTGATCTTTAAAAAACAACTTCTTCGATTAGAAATGGATGTGGTAGATTTCTGTGCAATGTGCACTGAGAATAGAATGCAGAATAATTGGTGTTCTTAGACTTAATTGATGGGAAGTGGTTTACTGTAAACAAATACTTGTAAATGAAATCTATTTCTTATTAATTAATTTTTAAAACACGAGGCTGTGTTGTCTCTGGAAATCATTATATTGAAACTGCCAGGTAAATAATTGGGTCTGCTCATCCCATCTATGTAAGTGTACTTAATGCTTTTCTAATTTTTCTGAGCCTCTAATTTTTGTTTGGGTGTTTGGATTTTTGGGTTGGTTTTTGGGTTTTGGGGTTTTTTTTTTTGCGCCTGTGATCACTGTCATCTCCACTAGATGGAGCTCATGAGATAGTAAACTTTCTTTTTACTGGTGTAATTGAATTTTATCTGTATATGAAACGGTATTTTTCTCTTAACTGTACAAGGTTTTTAAAAGTGCACTGCAAAACTCAAATTCTTTTCTTACAGTGAATGCATATTGGAAAAATAATACAACTATTCATTTTAGTGAGGACTCATGATAAAGTACAAGTATGAAATTTTACTGGTCACCTATCAGTCTTTACCCCACTCCATTAACTTATAAACTGTGAGCAGGTACAATCAAATTTAACAAATGTAATAATGTGCAGCATATCACAAGGGAGTATTCACAAAGGAAAGTTCAGCACAGGGAGAGTGCTCTTTTTTTATTTAGTTTGTGAATGGGAAAGCCCAGGGGTCATTGAAAGCAGACACCTAAATAAAGTGAGAGGAAGTGTGCACTGCAGCCCTGTTTCTTTTTTCCATTGGGCAGAAGCGGCACAAAAACAGCCCCCCTAAGCCTAACATGCCTTCGGTGGATGCCGTCGTACGTTCCAACAGTGACGGAGCGCAGTGCACGGCCCAGAGAATGCCTGCAGCCTACAAACAGCTTGATAGACTTGCCCACCAGTAAGCTGACAGTAGTTAGCTAACAGTGGTCCTGGGCGGCTCTGCTGTGGTTAAAACTTTGTCTCTTACCAGACTGAAGGAGAAAAAAGGCTGGGATGCTTGTGATGGAAGGACAGCTGAGAGCAGGGGGATAAGCGAAGCGTGTTGCTAACTAACTACAAGATGGTCAAGTCACATCAGTAACACGGCTCATAGGCGTTGTTTGAAATTTAAAAAGCTGCTTTATGTTACCCTTAAAATATTTTTCTGCTTATTGTATTTTTCAACATAATTTTAATGTGTTTTATACAACATTTTTATTATCAGTAGCAGTACACATACTGCTAAATAGGAGTGTTACTTTCATGGACTATTAGCCAAGTTGGTAGTTCACAGTGGGTCATCTACTGTTCTCAAACTAAAAATGGTTCTGCTGAATAAACCTTTCTGCCCTTTCCATTTACCCTTTGTAGTGTAGTACACCTGGATTATCATTATATTGTTGTGTAGAATTAATAGTATTTTATTAATAAAAAATTAAAATTATTAATAAATAAAATTAACGGTATTTTAAAAGGCTACTTATGCTACATATTTCTGTGAAAAGCCAGCAAGTTATAAAATTGCCATAAGTAGGAAAAAAATCTTTGGATTATGTAATTAGGTAATTCAAGTCTTCAACTGATAGTCACCTAAGTCAAACCTTAAAAAGTTGTACGAAATTACAGCCAACTACAACGAAGCTAGCAAGCTTCATTGGTCCTGGGCACCACACCTCCCGTGATTCATCGGTTTCTTCTAGCATTGCCCTTACTGATGTATGTTTTAAGTGTTGAACTGTTTGTTCTTACCTTCGTTCTTCAATGTTAGTTTATCCAGAGAACAGCCCTGAATTTGTTATTTCATCCCCACACTGAGCAGCAGAAGAGGATTGAAAGTGAGTCCATTCACTGTTTGCATTGATTGTATTCACCAGCTTGCAGCAGTTCAGTAGTAGTCTATACAAACAATTTTACAAACTGTGTTTTCTTTATTATTTCCACGCTTCATGGAGATCATCTCAAAGAAGCTACAAGATTGAGAGAGCCTTTTCCAAATTTTTAACATTGAACGACTTCCTAAAAGGATAGCGTTTAAGACTCTTTCAGAGAAATTTTTGTCTTGTTGAGTGTATGTGCCATTTTGTTGCTGTCTCATCAGGCATGCTTTCCAGTTATTAGTGTATTTATTTTTTTTCTAAGTTTTTTCCTTGTAGTATTTTGAGTAGAATTTTCAGATGTTTCTAGATGTCAAGCATTACTAGAATGTCTGGCTTTACATTTTTCCCAATCAGTTCTATTTGCTTTGTTATTAGCCTTTAGTAACTTTTTTTCCTCCTACTGTCAAAGCATTAAAATAATTTGTTTGCTAAAGATCGCAGTACATTGTCATCCTACGCTATTTCAGGTTCTGGCACTCTAAAGGGTGACAATTAAGTTCATTGTTATTCAAAATTACTGAACTGGACAACATTAGATAAAACTGCAACAATCATGTTACGCTGGTTAGGCTCTGGTCCAAAACATCGATACTCCAGGAGATGGAAAACCTTAGTTTAGATCATCCTTTTTGAAGACTCTGTATTGGTAAAGAAGCAATACGATCTGATGCATAAAATAATTGTAATCTCTTCCCTTCCCAACTATTCCTGGGGAAAAAAAAAGGAGCTTTAGGGAACGTGTTCATTTCCTGCAATAAGTAGTCATTTAATTAAAGAACAAAAGTAACAGGAATCAAAAATGCTTGCAGCTGTGATTCTGTTAGACATTATATAAAAAAGAATGAAATTATAATACATTAAATTAGTTTTTTAGAACATGAACTTAAGTGTTTTACAAACTAATTGTGGTAAGTTCCAAATGTCTTGTCAACGTAATACTGAATGACAGTGTGTCATGTCCGTTTATGTCAGAGGCCTTGGAATGGTAAAGCCTGTACATGCAGAACATCTCCTTTTCCAAGACAGACTGCAAAACAGTTTAAAACAAGTGTTAAAGGAGAGTAGTAGGTTCTTTCAAGTAGCTTTACTTCAGTCTTTTTCAGCAGATCGTCCCACTCCACAGGCCATCGCTCTTCTGACTTCAGAGCGGAGTACACCTCTGGTGTTCCCTTCTGTACGTAAGTGCTGTAGAGACTTCGTCTGCAGAGTCCTTCTTTCACATAAACATCAAGGTATCCTGGACTGAACTGCAGGGAAAGACTTATGTATTCCCTGACGTGTGTTCAGCAGCGTTATCAAAAAGTAATGACAGATTCTTCTCAGAAGAAAATTTCTATGGCCTGTGAAATCTAGGAGAAATAAGAGAAATTTTTCAAACCACTTTGAAATTAAAAAAAAAAAAAGTTTTTACAAATTATATGTTACATTAACAAAAATATATAAAAAACTAAGGCCAGTATTCATTCTGTTTAAAGGTATAGTAACAATACTGAAGAATGTTAGTGACTTTAAGTTTTAATTTCCACCAACACAGTTCCACAGATTTGCCATGACTGTAGTGCAGTTACAGTCGTCAGGGCCCAGTCTAACCAGTTTATTTGGGAGTGCAAATATAGGTGTGAGGTTGATTTGTTTTTTTTTTTTTTTTTCTTTTAAGAAGTAAGCAACAGTTTGTCATTGGTAGAAATACTCCTTATTATGCGGTGATCTTGTTATTTTTGTAAGAGCTGCACGGTGTTGAGCTGGTGCATCAGAAACTAATGACGACATACTGTTGGTTTTATGTCAGATACTCTTAAGATCTGTCTGGGATAAATATACTCTGGCTCTGTAGGCTTGTTCTTTTGGTTGAGATACGTAATTAAAGTCCCAATAATTTGTAATGCCTTAGCACTAATTGTAAATTGTAAGCCTATTTACTCCTAATATCCTGAACAAATTTCAAAATATATCATTATAATCTACTTAAATTCCCCAGGTAGCTTCAATTAGAGAAAGTATATCTCACTTTCAAACTTAAACTGCAGCCATCCTCTTCCCTCCCCCCCCCAACCCCCATTTCATTCTGTCAACGCAGCAATGTCTGGCCATAAACATTGACTCTGAGTCCTGTAATGTTAAAAGAGCCCTAACAATCTCATGAACAGTCTAGAATTATGTAAATACAGCCGTAAGATCAATGTACATTGCATTTACCACTAAGGTGTATTTGCCTAGACCATTTTTCCATTGAACAGCCAAAGCTCAGTTAAGCTGGAATTAATTCCGAGTTCAGACATAAACATAGAATCATAGAATCACATGGTTGGATGGGACCTATGAGATCATCTAGTCCAACCGTCTTCCCACTACCATTGCTGCCAGAGCTACTAAACCAGATCTTGTAGCTCCTCATCAAGCCGCCTCTTTAACACTGCCAGGGACGGCGACTCCACCACCTCCCTGGGCAGGCCATTCCAGTGCCTGACCACTCTTTGGGAGAAAAAGTTTTTCCTCACGTCCAACCTAAACCTCCTCTGGTACAACTTGTGGCCATTTCCTCGGGTCCTGCTTGTTGCCTGGGAGAACAGTCCAAACCCCTGCTCATCACAACCTGCCTTCAGGAAGCTGTAGAGTGCAATGAGATCTCCCCTGAGCCTCCTCTTTTCCAGACTAACATGGAACTGGGGGCCCAGGTGCTGCTGAAGGGAGCCCTCCCGAGGGTGAGACTGCACACCAAGTTCCTTAGTACAGCATGAAGCAACTTATTTTAGCAGCAAGCACACGTGAGGATGCTTACAGACATGGCAAGAGTACACTGTGCTCCCAGCAACTCCCAAGATTGAGTTTTAAGAACAATTGGACTTGCTCAAGAGACCTAACAGAATTTACAGGAAAGAACCAAATGTTATTGCAGATTTTCTTTAACAAACAAGGTCTTTTTGCAAGTAACAATGGCTGGGGAATCAGCATCTCTCGCAGTTTTTCCCACTTAGAGAAGGGAAATTAATGTTTTCATGCACATTTAAATACAGTACCTGTCCCCAGCGCTGGCACGTGAAGCAAGCACTAGGTGGACTAGGGTCACACTGGCCCCACCACTCAGAGGGACAAGCGTCCAGACCAGTTCTCTCTCCCGACCTCTCTGCTGGACTGCCATTGTGTGCTCAGAGGGGGCTGCACTCCCTCCCATCACAACTGGACTGACATTCAAATGATACTGAAATCTACAGGCTGAATCCATCAGAACATACGCATTCCTGACGGTGTTACGTATGTCTTTTTACGGTATGTGGAATTTTATGTTTCTGAACAGGGAAGTTGCAATGTTTTGATAACAAGGTTGCACGCTCAAGTGCATTTGAAAACCGTTAAATACTGTATGAAGTCTACTTCAAAAAATTTTTGTGTTGGAGTTTTTTTATGTTATTATCCTACACTTAATTTTTTTTGTCATAGCTTTTAAATTTTTGGTGCAAAGAACGCAGAGTGATGTTCTGGAGAAGGTCTGGGGGCTTCTCAGTATAGTTTAATCAAAGAAAGAAAAGAAAAAAAAAACACCACCAAACAAAAAAACCCCACCAGAAAAGTCAAATTCTGAACAGGAAGATAAATACTTCCATTTTCCTTTTCAAATAAAGCTTCCTTTGCATATTCTCCCATATGCAGCATGTAAGAGCAGAAGGTGGAAAACTGACCTTGTCAAATGTTTGCTTGATGCGTGTACTTCCATTTCATTACTCTTGTATTCATTTAGCTCCTTCCGAATTGCTGCCTAGGAATTGAAAGCAGAGGAAGGTTAACGAACAATTTTGGGTTTATAAGCATTGTAAAATACTGGACTTGCAGAGCAGAACAGGGGTTTTCTAAAGTAAAAATAATTGGCATTGGGTATGGCAAAGGATGCTATGCCAGTGGAGATGCTGAATATTTACGTTATGTGGCTCGGGGATACGGTACTTCTTACCGTTCATTTCTGATTGCTACAGGGTCACTTCTCTCTAGAAGCAATTCTGACAGGGGAATCAAACCACAATGCTTATTGTCTCACATTTAATAAGATTCTAGGTAAAATTTATTAAAGATTAAGAGAAGTTGGCGAGAAATTGATCAACTGGTCAACTGACTTGTATAGAATGTCAATGTGTGTCATTTTTCAATAAAAATCAGACTGCTTTATCACAACTTGCAAATGTCAGTCCAGGCTCTGTTATCACCTGTATCCATAGGATTGCACAGTCATAAGTGACAAAAAATGTTCACTTTTGGTTCTTAATATAATGAAATTAAAGACTATAAGACTGAGACCATTCTTTTGTTTAAATGGCAACTGCAAGAGAACTGGAACATACTGGTGCTTTCATAGTTTCCTATGTATTTGGTACTTCGTAGTTTAGCTACATAAATTTTGAGGGTTGTACCCGTATTCATGTTTTATATCATAGATTTGGCAAAAAAAAATTAGGAAAATTATTGTATTTGTGCTACTCTGAAAGAGAAGTTTTTCAATTACAAATGCAATGGTCAAACTCCGGGCGCTCAATTCCTGATGTATGCCACCAGTATACGCAATGGAACTCTGTCACATTGGTTTAGCTTATAAACCTGCCTAGTTAGCAACATAAAAACAGTAAAACTAGAAACATACCCAGTACAAACAAGGAAAATACAAAATCATTATTCTATTGATTAATATGTAGCTTGTTCACCGTTTTAGTGAGCTCAGAACAGCTACTGTCGTAGAAATGCATTGTTCCTTTTCTATAGGAGTCCTCTGAAACCATTTGTTGCGCTTTGTGCTGAGGAGATGCTGGAATGGAGTACGATGCCCACATCTCAGAACAAAGCAGTAAGTAATGGTCCTGTCTTTGCCATTTTACCCAGTAATTATCTCAGCATCTCTAATTGCCCTGAAACTTCAAACCTTTCTCAGCAACTGGTCTGTCTGGACTCATGCTGTAGTAGTTTTCTTACTACTCAAGCACCTAAATGTGAAAGTTAAATTTGGATGTAAATCAGCTGTGTGGCAGGTATGTGACAACAGAGAGGAGTGTTTGCTTATGTTCGTGAAAATGTGGGATCACGTGACTCCTGCAGCATCCATTGGGAACAGAAAGGAAATATTTGCACGTTTAGAAACATAGCGGAGGATATTTGCATGTTTGGGACAAAACTTCCAGTCTGAGGATAAATGTTAATACTGCATTGGCTGGGAATGTTTTTGAGTTGCAGCCCTAAGGCATTAAGAAATACTTTATCCATCTTTTTTTTTTTTTTTTCTTTTCCCCCTATCAGTTCACAGGCTGGGCAGAAGCCTTTATAATACAAACCAGGCATTTTTGTAAATAGCATTTTTTATGACAGTATCCATTGGTCAGTGTGGTTTCAGCGTAAAAAATAATGGTAATGTTTACAGAGGTTAAACGTCCTTGCAGAATCTGACGAATCATTATAGACAAAGCAAGTAGAAAGCAGTAACATGTCACTGTAATGATGTCAGTACCTTATCTGCTGCTGATAGTCTTGTCCACGGTTTATCTGCTCGCCTGTCGTAGTCCTGTGCTTTCGCCACTTCCACGTAATCACTGAATCGAATCAGGATTTTTCTGTCTCTTAGTTCATCAACTGTAGGTCTCTGGTTAAGCTGTATTAAATAGTTTTGTAAAATAAAAGCAGTGTTAATAACAAACATATCAAGAAAGCATTCAACATTTTTTGCTTCCCATCTTAGCTTTGTGTGCATTTACGTATATGGACAAAAAAGCCCAGCCCCCAAAGGTTTATTAGGAGAGTAACAATGGTTTAAGCGGAGTTGTGGGCTACAGCAGTGGCTTTATAATGGACAAAAGAGGTAAATATTTTAACCTGGTTATCGATAAAATGCATTTAGAATATGTAAAGGAATTATTATTGTGATCTGTGTATAATATCATATAACGTAGGGGTTTTCTGCTGTGGGCAGCAGCAGATTGTCTGTGTAAGGTTTTCAGGACTGCACCACTGTAAGAATTTCAATTTGGCTTTAACAAGTTATCAGCATATTTGGCTTATAATTCCCCTAGGGATTCTTAGGAACAGAACAATAACAAAATGTAGTCCTGATTCTGAGAATACCTTAATGCAAAGAGAAATTTACTGGGGGAGCACACCTGGTGCTCAGCCGGGAGTCAGCTCTGCTGCTGAGTGCTGCAGAGAAAGCAGCAGGCCTTTTCTAGCAAGGTAGTTGCAAAATACGCAGCGTGCAAGCAAATATCCATTTTCTTATTTAAAGTTTATATGTAAATATACTACTAAGTCTCATGTAGCGGACATGAGGTAGATATTTTTATAATTCATACTACTAGATACCACTATCTCAGACACCGCTGAGGAGGATGAATATTAAGGGAGGGTTTGCGTAATAATAACTTCTATGACTGGCTGATGTTATATTAGCCTTGCTAAATTTCTAAAAACTAATAGAAGGTATTGCAAGATTTTACCTTTCTTGTCAGTCTCTGTTTGATTTCCCTTCTTTCTTCCTGTTCTGTTTGATCATTTCGTTCTGTGGAGAATATATATATAAAAAAAAAAATTACTTTCCTCATGAGGAGGACTTGTAGCTTCCAAAGTTCCAGGCAACAAAAATTAGAGCACAGAAAACTTAGTAGCTGGTTCTTAGTTGTGTCTTTTGTTAGTTCAGTATGTGTCGCTGGTTGTCTATTAGAACATACAGTTACCACGCCGTAAGGACATCATACTGGTGCTGATGTCAGCTTCTCCTGTGCTCTGAACTCCAGTTCCAAGGAGATTTAATAAAACAACATCAGCGACACCAACTCTCCAACTGTATAAACTTTAGAAGGAAAATCGAAGCATTTCATGGTTAATAATCCTTTTTTATTCTCCATATTGCCGGAGCAATTGCTGTTAGGTGCTGGGAAGACTTACTGCAGCAGCCTCAGGGGAAGTATATTCTTTCCTGCACAACCTGATTCTCAGGCTTCTAGACGGTCACACTGCCACAGAGGTTATCTTTGACTCACGTGCTTTTTTCTCTGCTATTCAAGATGTGCCCCTGGCACAAGAACCTCTTTATCCTCACGGGGTTTTCTTTTGTAGTGTTCCCTTCCGACCTAAGCCAGCTCGCTTTTGTGTGTTGTGCCTATTAGCATTCAAGCCGTGATAACTCCTACACGCTGGGTCTAAAAATAGCCGAGAGCGCCGTAACGCTGTGTGAAATATATCCTTGGCCTTGGGAAACGAGTTAATGGCGTTTCTATTTCTAGTACTCTCTGTTACTAAATCAAGGCATGAGCCTGTGACCTGAACAAAGCTGAAGACCTAGAGAAAAATGTTTAACCATTCTGGGAATTCTCTAAATACTACTGTGAAGTGTATTGTACCACTTGCATTAGGTATTTCCAGCTTTAAAGCACACACGTGATTTTTAATATGCCTCAAAAAGACACTAGCACTGCAGATGATTTTCCAAAGTGGTATTTTTAGTAGTGAAGTATTCTTCTCTGTTATTTTTATACTCATTAGATTACACTGAAATGCAGTCATAAGTGTCTGTTTAAATAACACAGTAGTGCATAGCCACAACTGGCTGTAGTAGAAATGTAAATCAAATGACTCTAAAATGCTATAATGTGCTATACTACAATTCAGTGGCAAGGCACACAAATTTAAAAGAGAATAGGACAGCTAAATTTAGTGCTCTGACAGGGAGGAGCAGCTATTTAAGTCTGGAATGTTCAAAAAGAGAACAGGTTTTAAAAAGTAAAGTGCATTCTAAGATGTAAGTTACTAAGATGCTTCATTCAGTTTTAATTCACCCCTTTTCGAGTAGATATTCCTATCTATATATTTTTACTGAAAGAAGATAATTTTCTGTGGCATAGTGCCTTTTAAGATATGACTGTGATATGCACTGAGAGAATTCCTAAAGAAAACCAAAAATACACATTTCTGATCAGAAAATGCTCCTCCAAATATACTAAAAATGAATAGTGACCCATTTCTATGAGACACTCGGGTTCAGTGCTTATTCCCAGCTTTAAGAAATAAAAGAAACAGTTCTTTTAGAAAAAATAAAACAAGATGTGGTAGGAAATGCTAGCAAGGTCATTATAAAACTCAGGCATTATTACAGAGACAAACCAGAGAGGTTTTTCCCATCAACATCACTCTGCCTACACTTAGATGCACTCATTAGTGAGGGCTGGTTTTATAAATCTCTGTAGAGAGACGTTCCCAAATAGGAAGTGGCGTGTGCAGCTCTGTCATTCATTTTGCTGCCTGTGAGTTCCTCAGGGAACTCTTAACTGTGTGTGACACCAAAACAATTCCTAACGTTAAGAATGAACTGGGGCCTGTGCAGTGTGATTCAAGTGATGTTGCCTTCTTGAATGTTCATGTCAGCTCTCTGTTGAATACAGGAAGAACACATGTACGCCTGGGTTGTGATTTTAGTTTGTATGTTTTTCGTACTTCGTGGTAAACCAGCAGTGTTTCTGTAGTTAAAGGACATAGAAGATCAACAACACTATAAGAAAGTGTTGGCTTTAAGTTTGCTTTCTAAGTATTACTTTTATCTCAGAACATCTCCCTAAGGGAGATAAGAACTGAGATTTGTTTTAAAATAACACAGTAGTTGCACTTAGGCACTTGCAATATGCTTCTCATTTTGACGGAGTTGTACAAATGTGGTTTATTAGTCCTAAAACACCTTTGGGATAGCAGTGCTTCCCTTAGCAGTACGTGTTATGAGCATCAAAGATATTGGGAAACTTGGGATGCAACTGTACAAACCCTTACAACGTGGAGGCACTTTTAGTGACTGCTAGAGCTTTGCACATCAGACCCAGGCCAAGTGTTTTTAAAGTCCATAAACAAGAATGTCAATATCCCTATTAACAAATGGAGACTTTACTCATTTCCAAATTCATTCAAAACCGAGACTAGAGTTGTTGATCTGACCAGCCTTTTAAGACCACAGCTGACACAGCTAAGTGATGCCCTTAGCACTTTACAAGATACCTAGTGTTTTATATAATGGAAGAGGTAAATAAAATAGAAGCATTTCTGATCTCAGCTGGAGCTGTATAAAGCCTGAGCAACTGAACTGAAGTCAATAAATTTGCTCCATGCTGGGAGCTCTTTAAATGAGATACAAATCTAGACCAGTATGTTTAGCTGGCATTCAGGAAATATCTTTAATTCTGCTTTATCTTCTTTCTGCTTTATCTCTCTCTAAGCTCATTATATGAATGTATTGGAACTTTTTTATTACTAAAGCTGGTCAGTTTAACCCAGATTAAGGATGTAACCAGCACACTTCAAAAAGTAAACATAAAGGAACAGATCTTTTCAGTAGAGATCAGCTCTTCCTTAGCCAGGAAAAAACCCAAAGAAACAGATTTTCAGAGATCTTAGGTACTGACTCTTGAAAATTTGGCCCCACATATTTCAGAATCTTGGGTTACTGCTTTTTCTTGCCTCTTGTGGTAGTTGACAGGTGAAGTTAGGCCAAGCTCATCCATTCACATTCACAAAGACTCTATCCTTTTTCTCATTTAGCAATGCACGTGTTAGACACATCTAATTTTACCAGGTGCTATGTATGCATTTACTGAAAATACTGATAAATATAAATTGACTCTGGAATTCCTTTGTGTTAAAACTGAAATTAAATCCCCCATAACTTCAATGGCAAGAACAGAAGGTGTTTTCTATGAACTACTAAGAAAGTTCTGAGACATTAAATTCTAGGCAACAAAATGTAGATAACTTTTTCTTCTAGCAAATTACAATCATTTAATGATTAAATATGAATTAAAAAGCATAGGCAGCATTGCTTGAAAGACATAAACCTATGTGGCTTTATTTTATGCTTGTTTAATGAGAAACAAACTGTTGTTCACATAATTCTGCTTTTTATCTTTCACCACTAAATAGACCATGAAAATAACAGAAGCAATACACTTTTCCTTCAGGCAGACGGCCTCCCCATTCTCCTGTCTGAGACCTATAATGGAGACAATTTCAGAGCCCTCTCTCACCTTCCCCTAACTTAGAGGATTCCCAGTGCTTATAAGGAAAAGGATTATGGTCATCACTTGTTTGATCCCCAGGTCAGAACACCAATCTGTGGGAAAAGAGTTGCCAGTTTCTGCCTTGTATTTGAGAGATGTTGAGAACATTCCCCTGTCTCAGCATCTGTAATGGGGCTGGAACTGTCCCTCTAATAACTCGGATATCTCAGAATGATCTTTCTTTGACTTGTTTTTGGGAAGATCTCTAATGATATGAACAAATGTACTTGCCAGGAGAATCACACCTCTGCAAGGGTGCTTTCTCCATTCCACTTTAGCCTGGGTGGTATCTGGTGTGCAGTTTGCCATGACAGTCCACGTCCTGAAAAATGTCAGTCCAATTCTCAGTGCACTGTGTGACACTAAGACTGTATTCTCCTCATAGACCTCCATAACAGTGTAATCAGAATGAAAATTATTTGAAAGCCTAAATTTTAACAAATCATTCTTTTCTGTACTAAATTGCATGCCTTTATTAAGTTGTAAATTCTGACTTCTGCAGTATTTGAAACCCAGGACATGTGAAAAATCAAAACTTTTAGGTACAGAAAAGAATCCCAGTGAATTAATTTGTCTATTTAAAAATAATATGTTCTAGAAATGCAATCACCAATTTCAACAAACACATATAAAATACTTTAGGAAAAAAATACTCACGTTTTAGTATATTTCTTCTTTCTAGCTCCTCAACAGCAGGTCTTTGGCTGAGTCGCCTGCGGAAAAACACCAAAATCACATTTTGTACCATGCCTGTTCTTTGGAAAGTCTGCAGTATTCTGAGTTCTGGTTGGTGTTTTCCTCAGGGAGGGGACTACAAAATCCCTCTCCAGGACTCAGGAAGAAAAAAAAATACAAGAATCACAGCACCAGAATGCTTTCTTATATTATTTTTCCCAGATATCAGCAATGCAGGTACAAGTTATCCTCTAGTTTGCTCTGCTGTCAGTGAAATGCTTCCTCTGAGCGTGCATCCTTTTCACCATACTTTTCAGACAGTCCGTTGGAACCAGTGCTCTCCAACAGTTAAATTCAGTCTTGAGGAGGTATTTAAGGTGGTTATCAAATGAATTTCACAGTGATCTTCTGTAGCTATCACTGCCTCTATCTTTTAATCTCACGTAGCAGCGGGCTTCCTTTTCTCTAGTAACACCAGTGGTGCATCCTGACAAAATGCAGACTTGCCAGAAATAAAGCTTTCCTGTGGTTTCCTGACTACACATCTAACAGACCAATCCAGCAGCTCTCCTCCTGCCTGCTGAATAAAATTCGTGTGCTGCTCACAGCCTCATGCTGTCTGAACAGAGTGTCTTATGCAGTTTCACCTCCCCTTTTCAGTAGTGCTGCTTCAGGATTGAGTCTTCAAATCATATGATCAGTGCCATAGCGATTTTATTCTGCATACTAAATGAGACTTCCCCAGGAGACACTGCTAATATCTGCAGAGAATCTCAGGTAATTGAACCCCTCCCCTAGGCAGACACACACACACGCTGCATTTGCTAGCTTTCAAGTAATAATCCAGCAAGCAGATCAGAAGGAGTTTATGATGCTTTCTGGCCTGTGTTCTGGCAACGTTACGGATTCTCAACGTCTCCTCTCCAGCAGATGTTGCCAAGCCAGAGATGAAGTTACAGAGACAAAGAAATACTCAGAGCAGGGACCACACGGCAAACCACTGCTGCAGTAGTTATCCCTCCACTGCGTATAGGAAATAAAGGAATGAGTATAAAATGATGCTATAACAAGATCTACATTTTAATCAAATATCCAAAAGATGAAAAAATGAAGTAACTGTTAACAGACTGTAAAAGAACCAGTAAAAGTACTTGATGCTAATTTCTCTTTATTTTGTAAGCCTTACCAAATACACCTTCAAAATCAACCTTGTATTTATATATTATCAGACCAACAGCCCAAAATATGAATGCAACTCCTTATCCTTTTTAATTAATTTCCCTGAGATCACTGGGAAAGCTCTCATCTTTGGCAACGGGAAGGCATCACAACTACTATACCAGATTCAAACTAATAGAAAAATTAAATGATGAGCTCTTGTGCTTAGAAATATCTACAGGCTAACTCTTGTTACCTAAACAATTACCTAACATTTTGTATTACCTAAGGCCTTTTCCTGGTCTTTGGAGTAAAGAGTTGGATACTCCAGCAGTGGAAGTTGCAATAACCCCAACTGAAACAGGAATGATGCTGAAATGCCCTAGTAAACACTTTAAAAATGTATTTTTAATCCCTTTTACCCTTGGACTCCTCCCTCATTTCCCTGCATGTCTCAGAAACGATACAACTCTGGCTAGATTTTGTTTGAAAGAGATTAATGTGTATTTTATAATATAAATCAGGGAAGAATGACTTACTTGGAGAGCTTATCCACAAATGAAAGGTCCACTCGACCTGCTGCTCACATGCCTCTCTCTCGAGCCACTCTTAATTACAGCCCTTCCATGCGAGATTTATAGATTCTCCCAGAATCTGTATATTAGATTTCAGAGGCCCCTTTTAAACTGGAAGATTAAAAGCCTAGCAGAAATTAGTAAAGCAGTATGAAAATGCATGTGTATATGAATTCTCTGTATATTTATATATATAGTTATAATATGTATGATGGTTAATTATTTAAAACTCTGTTTCTCTTCTGGCTTTGATGAATACATGCTACGTGCCCAGAGACATAACATATTTCTGAGCACACCCTCACCTTTACCCACAACAGAAGGAAGAGCTGCAGATATACACAGGCACATATACACATGAGAAGGTGTTGCATTTTTTTTCATGAGTTTCTCAGAGATATGGACCACACTTCCCTGCTTTTTGTCATAGTCATGAAACTAGATGTGGACTTTTCTTCAAAATAAAATTCTAACAGGATTTCAGGAAGCTGGGGATAGAGTGAAAACACTAAATACAGCAAGAATCATGATCAAATGATGAGAAGTGGCAACGCTACTGATACTGCTGCTGCCAAGGTGTAGGGACATTTTGTTTCTATTATTTTTTCTGTTCAGGAGAAGCTTCTCTCTGCCCAGAAACCCCTTTTGTTTGCTTTCTCTGCTGTGACAGCTGTGCTGTATGGTGGCTGGGCTCCAGAGAAGGGGAAACGGCATGAGTTGGTGAAGATGAAGGACTCCAGATGCCTCCACCAAGGGCTTCTGATTGTATGGAGGGGAAGCAGCCATGTGCACGGCCCAGCCGGGTTAGCGAGGGCCGGGGTGGAGGGGGCCACGCATATCTGCAGAGCTGCTGCTGGAATAAAATCAGGACACGGGAGGCCCTTTTGGCAGGAGGGTTGTTCCTACGTCCGGAGAGGAGTGTGCGTGCTTGCAGAGCACACTGCCCTGCCTGATCGTCCATCACAGCAAGAAACAAGTTGCTGCAGCAGGTATTTACTGTGTGAACAGAGCCCACCCTGCCTGAGTTGCTCAGCTGCTTTGGGAGGATGGAAGAGGGTGCTTCATCCCCGCAGCAGGGGTATAAACAGCCCCAGCCACATTTTGTTTCCTCAGAGGGGGACTAGCAGTCACCCTTGATATGGCCGACTTCCCTCAAAACTCGCCTGCAGTTGGGCCTGGAGCAAGATAAGGACAAACACATTTCTGAGGGCTTCTGTCAGGTCAGCAGCTCAGGGTAACACAGGTGAAGCTGCAGGTTACCCCTGTCAAAAATGCATGTCCCTCTTGAACAGAGCTTTTAAGTAAGAAACTGTTTCAGATGAGTTGGTGCCTCTGCTTGGGTGAGCTGTTCTCTGGGCACGGAGAGGCTCCATGTGCTCTCTTGACCAACAAGTGCTCTATTTTGGATATTTATTTTGTATTTTTCTCTGAAGCTGTTAAAATATGAAATTCTGCCTCTGACAGAACCAGAAAATGTCCCCTGTGCATTGAGATCAGTGCATTTCCTGCGAAGGCAGCCGTCCAACCCTGCGGAGAGGCAGAGCCGCGCCCTCCGAAATGGCGGCACACCTCAGGGAAACCTGGCTGGGGGAAATGGCGGCCAGCTCTCCTCACACCCTTGTCAGGGAGTGCAGGCTGGGAAGTGGGGACTGAGAGACTAAAGCTCTAGAGAGGGGATGCTCGAGTCTCCTGTGTTTAAAGGAAACAAATTCCAGCTGAATAATGGTTATCAGCAGACTGCATCACAGCTGGGGAGCTGGTGTGTGATCCCGGAGGAGGAAGCAGGCACCTGTAATGAAGGAGCCTTTGTGAAGGCTAAAAACTGAACCCTCAGGGGGCTGTGGATGATCTACCACGTGCTTTGTGCAGAGAAGATTTTATATTACTCAACTGCAGGCCATTTTGAAGCAGAGTAGAGGCCTGGCTTGTTTCCTGTGGGTTCAGCAAAGTTCCCACACCTGAGTGTGGGCGGTTGCAGGGCTCCACCCTGGGCGCCATGCTGCTCTGCAGCTCTGGGTGTAGCAGCCATGTGAAGGTCTGAGGTGGGCATGAGACTCCAGTACTGCTACAATGTGGATGTGGATGTGGACATGGACGTGGCTGGGTGAGTCCTGTGCTTTCTGTTTCTGTTGTTTTTTTGCCTGGCGGCTCACAGCCCCACACGGGAGTCACCTCAGTGAGGTGGCTGTGAGCTCCACTGGGAGCACAAGCGTAGTGCGCCGCTTTTGTTGTGTCACAGTCATGGTTTCTTTTCAGTTGATTTAAATTGGGATATCTATTTTATGCTTTTGGGAAAAGCATCCAATTAATGCTGTTGTGTTCTTGGGTGATATTAAAATCCAGGTTTGTGTATTTTTGCACTGTCTGCTGAGGCAGGAGTGCTCCCTCTGAGCACCTCTGCAGGGCCAGCCATTTTTGGGTCTTGAACTTTCTTGAAAACTCTTGGGTAACTTGCAGGCAAATCCTGTCTCTGTCCAGATCCCTCACGGTGTAAATGCACAGGCTGTCATTGATATTGCTACAGTCTCGTATTAAGAGTATCAACTCCAAGAATTTGCTTCCACATTTGCCTAAACCAAGGGATGCCAAGAGCAGAAGTAAGCAGAGCTGAACCCACAGCACCTCAGCTGAGGTGACTGCAGCTGCCTCAGGGAAACTGAGCAGAACTGGAGGCAATAATGTCACTTCCCTGTAAATTATGTTTGGGTACAGTTCAGAGTATGCTATACATGTGTCAGTGACACTCCAAGTTTGGATAGAGACCAAAATCTGAGTATTTTCTCATAATGCTAAAGCAGTCACCATAAGTTGGTGAGAGGAGTGGGGGGCAGGCAGGACACAGCTGTTTCTTAAGTTTAGAAAACGAACAAAGTTTGTTATTGTTCTGAGGAAAGCAAGCATAAACCTTCAAGCACCAGGTGTTCTTCAGCTGTTTGAAGTTTGTGGAGCGTTTTGGGGATTACCTTTAGACTGTTTTCTCCAGTAATTTGAGCTCAGAAAGATAACTGGATAAACTTATGTATTTCCATCTCTCAGAAGCCAAAGACTTTGCCTACTCCCATGTTCTCTGCAGTTCCTCCTCAGGGTGAGAGCAGCAGGGCACTGCGGGTTAGCTCAGCTGCCTGTGGTTCACCCTGAGAACACCCTGCAGGTATGGCCATGTGCATTCTTGGTCTCAAAGTACCCTGGGTGCTGAGAGTCTGCACGTGGCCTCTAGGTATTTGTTTTCTCCATGCAATGTGCACATGGGAATCCTGTGACATTCGTGAGTGCTCCGTGCTGGCTCTGAGAGGGGGAATAGATCTCTGCGTGTCTGGCTGTTTCCACTGACGTACATGTGCAGTGTGTAATTATAGCAAAACAGGCTGCCCAGGGAGATAACGAGTAGTGCCCCTACCAGTGCGATCAGTGGGGAGGTCTCTGTTGGCTGTTCTGGTGAAGTGGGCTGCAGCCCTCTGCCACGGGTCTGGCTTGTGGTCCTGCTAACTAACACGTTCAACACATGTACAAGTGCAGATGCTGGAGATGGCTTCAAGGGGAAAACCACTAATTACTTGTCCCCTCTGGAGCAAGGTCACATGTTCATGAGCCCAGCAACTCTCACATGTGTCTGTGACTGCTGATCAATAGATCAATAGCTACCTCACACAGTCAGATTGTCTCCTTTGCATTCAGGGGAATTAATGTCTTGAGACCGGCGTTACACCAAGGTTGATGGCACTGGACTGTTACAGGTGACTCTGAATCCTTGGTAGCCTGAGGATTTGCGTATCACTAGGATCCCAGGGCCTGCTATCAGATGGGCAGTGCATCAGTATGTCTTACAGGCAGGAGACGCTGCCGAGTTCTCTGTCCTTGTAGTTAACCTTAGCAGTGTCTGCTTTGTCCGTTGTAGGAACAGCATCTCGGCAAAGTCACAGCAAGCTTTCGGCTTGCAAGTGTGGGCACAGAATAGCTGATGAGAAATTGGGAACAGGCACGGCCCGCCTATATGCATATGTGGCTATGCTGACTTTCCACACCTCACACAGTCCATCCTTTCTAGCTCCTCTTACTAGTCTGCAGTCTTAGCTGCCTGGCAGACCCCAACAACCGGTCAGCAGAATTCAGTGCAAAAAAAGCTCACGTTCTTGGTTCATGGAGTTTCTTATCTGTCCCCAAAATGTGTTCCTTTGATTCCCAAATATATTTTTGCATAGAGTCTGTTGCACAGTATCTGTATGTATGATTGTCATAAAACTGAATTTCTTTCGGATACGTATCTGAAGTCAAAAGACATACTTTGGAATCCTTTTTCTGCTCTTCTTTAGTTAGATCCATGTGATTCTGATAATCTTCTGCAGAGGGAGGGGTAGACTGGGTAGGCTTGGACATGTGCATGTTCCTGTGGACTCTGGACTGACAAGTGAGCAATCAATCCAGCCTTCAGTAAGTGAGCTGTAGCCAGCAATTGTATTGACTGTCCCTTGTGACAGGTAGTTTCG
>WHYT01015978.1:199509-214409 GCA_009806455.1 Tetrax tetrax
GGGGGGGGGGGGGGGGGGGGGGGGGGAGTTCCAGTCCAGGCAAAGGGAGGAGAAATGGGAGTGCCCTGTGCTGGCTTCTCATAAAGCAGCGTGGCTGCTGCCCATCAGGAGACAAAGGCTCTGCCTCTTAAATTGTCATCCCTATTACCAGAACATCATGTTCGATTCAACAAGAAGTTTATTTTCATCCTTCCTATAAGTAGCTGTGAAGAGGACGTTGCCAGGGCTTTGAGTCACCCGCATGCTGCGCTGTGGCAGTGCAGTACTGCTTGCGATGTACAATTACGGGTAGTAGTAAATCCTTGGTAGGAGGGCCTTGCCTTTTACCGACTGTACAGAATTAGAAGGCAGACACAGAAACACTAACTTTTTACCTCAAGGTAATTCTGGAGCATGTAAAAAGTGTAGCTGAGTGATGTGCCAGCGTTTCCCGTAACAGGGTAAGAGTAGCTGCTGCAATTCTGTGGTAGTAGGAGGCTAAAGAGCAGCATGAAAAGGGTGAGTTGGTGTAGTAGATTCTGTGAGTTGCATGCAAAATCTTTGCTGCTTTAAAATTGCCCAATATTTGTGTCTATGTTGTTTCATAAACTATTTTTTCCACCCAAATAAGAAAACTGCTTTTGGGTGTCCAGTAGAAGATACCAGATAAATGCAGAGGCCTTCTATGTTGCCTTAATTACATATCTTATTCTTTTGTTTGGCCTTTTGTTCTGTCTGGATTTTCAAGGCTGCAAATCAGCAGGAGTTCAGTTAATTATGTTGTCACTCATCTCCCAGGCAATTACAGTGATTATAATTTCTATAATATAAGCCTTGCAATGAGGAGTTCAAATTTCAGTTGGAATAAAAACTACATACGTGCCCAGCGTGACCCTTGTATCATAACCCATTGTCCCTGAACGACCTACATCCTTGTGACAGGTTTGCTTTAGCATAGTGTTACTTAGTGATAAGCACTGTGTGGGCTGAAATACACCAGTGCCAGTATCTAATTACGTGTGAGGATTCCGATGGAGAAGGCTTTGCAGTAATCACTGCTTTCACCACCTATGAAAGCCCTGCTGAATTTGACCTTTGGTTTCATAGTTGCCTCACTGTGTGAGGAAGAAAGGCCAGACACAGCTGGAGAGCAGAGCCTGTCTCTCAGTTCCAAGGCTTGCCGCAAAGTTCAGTGAAGATGCTGAGCATCCTTCCATCACCTTCAGGAGGCTTTTGCTTTCATACCTCTCTCAACATGCAGTTAAGGACTCCTGGAGGATGTTGTGGCAGATTCCAGGACCGACGTAACATAAGGATTTTAATTTTCAGTCAAGTTATTAGCTAATATACAAGAACTAACGTGCCTACATTAGGGTGTAAATGTAATAGCTTTCTCTTCTCGCTTCCATCTACTCCCCCACTCTGTGGTTTAACAGAGCTGCTAGTGGATCTGTCCTGTTTGTAACAGAATTACAATATTTGGTCATTAGGGTGACAAAAGTACAACTGATTATTCAGCCAAAGACATGCTCTGCGTCTGTAGTTCAACGAGTGTTTCTCTTGGTAGCAATGTCAGCGTGAGCAGCACTCCCACTTCCTCTTGCTTCTGCTTTGCCTTGCAGCTGGGCAAGGAACTGGTTTGGGGAATACATTCAATCTAAAAATAGCTCAGCAAGAAAAACTACTGAAAGAACATGGTCTTCAAATAACAGTGCAAGTGGTGTAGACTCCCAGTGCAACTCCTCCGCTGAAGGCTGATGAGAGCTCAAGGCTGTGTATTAAAATGTACGTTGAAGGGTCTTCCAACTAAAATCACATGCTGGTCATGATCTGGGTCACACTGTGCAGGTCACTGAAAATGGTGAATAATGTTTCATTGCAAAGCAGTAGATTTTTTTTTTCTTTTTTTCTCTGAAGCAGGAGTAAAACTCTAGAGCCCTGTGCTCCCACAGTGGGGAAAAAAAAAGCCATGTTACATATTTCAGATTTGGGCAAATTGAGAACATTGTGGATTTGATGCTTCAGGACAAGCAAACAAAAGGAATTGTATAAATCCCAGGGTTTTAGTTCTATCCCATTATGTACGTATTACCATTATATTATTTTAAATAAAGACATCTGCTACTGCTGAAGTGATACTAAAATCAACTCTGATAGCAACTGCTTGAGCAACAGCAGGGAGTCTGTGAGTCAATCACTAGTAGACCAGAAGCAAATCTTAGCTCAGTAGTGGGGACTGCCGCTTCACTGAGACTTTCCAAAACTCCTCCTGGAACAGTTGCCTACTCCTGGGTGCTTACTGGGTAATGATATGTACAAAAAGAAAAAAGGTGAAAAAAAAAGAAAAAAAGAAAAAGTTAGGTTTTAACTTCACTGTCTAAATGATGCCTAATGAAAGCTTGTGCTTGATCTCCTCCACGGAGACTGAGGCTGGGTTGGCAGCTGCCCTAAGTGTCTGTAGGCTCATGATTCAGATTCCTGGGCAGCCAGGAACGCAATTTCAACCTGCGCTCTCAGAGGTAACAGCGACAGGAGGACAGACAGACATGTTAGTTTGGACTGTAGCACCAGCTATGTTTCAGAGTCCATCAAACAGAGATACTGTGCATGGATGAGAGTGTCCCAGAATGTCCTGAATTCAGCTAGGATGCTCGCTATGGCACAGCTAGCATTAAGATCCTGTAATACTGTCCACTTAACCTATAAACAGTTGTCCCTACCAACAGATGCCACTGCGCTGTACAACTGTGGGATTTGGGTCACTGGAAGAAACCACAGCTGGATTTGCAGAGAGCAGACAAAGAAATATTGGTACGCATAGCTTGTCAGCCTGCCTCTGCTGACTGTATGTAAATTTTCCTCCACCCCCTCATTTAATGCAACATGATTTGAGAATGGCTATTCTTGCCATGGATACTGAGAAGCTGCTGAGAATTTCCCTGTGCAGCATGAGCTCTGGAGAATACACTTCTCTGTTCCCTGTGCCCTGTGTTTGCATACAAAGGACTCTTTGGCAACCTACAAAGTCTGTAAAGTGACAAATATACAGCTGCAGGTGTATTTGCCATTGCAAGGTGTTGCATAAAGCAACAGCAAGGATTTACCCCAGAGCTGGTGGTGTGTCAAGCTGTGTGAGCCGGCTGACCCAGCAGCTGCACACCCCGACGGGAGAGGGCACGCCATTGCGCGCTGCAGGCTGGCTGTAATGCTAGGCGTTATGCAGGGGGATAGCTTTCTTAATCACTGAAATCAAGGAAAATGTAGTGCTCTCCTGGCTTTGTGTAATCCCTAAAGAAAAAAAAAACCTAAATGATAGTGATTCCTGAAGCTGCAAATGCTTCTGGGATAGACGGTGCCTGCTGGGACCATATGTGTGACTGCACACCGGCTATGCAATTGCAGGGATCTCTCTGGGAACGCTCTCCCTGGCAACGCAAGTACTTTCTAGTTCTCTCCTGTCACTCACCCACACAGCATCTCCAAGAGGATGGGATATCCCTGCCTTCAGATAGCATGTCACCATCTGTTGTACTATTTTCCATTTCTTTCACACACGCTATTGTTACCCCACCATTTTCCAGCACAGAGCCAGACCAACAGCTTGCCCCCATGCTGTCGTTGACCAAGGCTGACGAGAGCCACACAGCCTTTGCCCACAGCATGTCCTGAATCCCGCTTCTTTACTGTATTCCCATTTAATTTAATCTTTTGCTGTTTTCAAAATTTCTCTTGAGGTTATCTCTTGATTTGCAATGCAAAGAGTGTTCCTGTTATCAGCATGCAGATTGAAATGAGAAATTCCATTGATAACACCAAGATGTGGCCCAGGCACTCTGTAGAGTAAATCCTCTGGTCACAATGACAGGAATAATCATCTGTTTTGTAGTTATTTCACCAACAGATCTCGTAGTGCTTTGCAGAGCTGGTCTATATGGTTATCTCTATTGTACAGAATAGGAAAATGTGGCAAAGTATCTTGTCTGGAAAACCAGACTTGCAGACCATCCAGGGATTTATTTATTTCCCACTGCAAAAGGTATTTTAGTGATTCTGTTTTATTTTGTTTTTAAATTGGGCTGTGTGAGGAGTATGACTTGTCACTTGATGTCACAAAGCGTGACACAGAGCATTACAAACAGGCTAACTTACATGAAAATGCAGAGAGCACTAGTATTTTAAAATGTTATCTTCATATTCTGCCTGCTCTTCCCCAAAGCTTTTTGGGACTCTCCTTATTTTCACTTAGGATCCTGTGTTTAGTTATGGTGGTGTAAATGCAGATAGAGGTTGTAGCAAATTTCAGTCAGGACAGAAAATTCTCAGCTTTTGAAATTCGAGTTCCTCAACTGAATAAAATGCCAGAATTTAATTATGTAACATTTCCTATTGAACTGAGCAATTAGTTTTGCCATTACTGCTATGATTTGTTGTGGTACAACATAAACTGACTCTTACTGTGAAAATGCAAGGCTGTGACAGAAAACCTGTCTCTGTCCTTGGGAAAGGATTCAGTTTTCCCATATCCGTGTTCCTTAGAGTTGCTTTGTCTGCTGAGTGACTGCTAGGACAGGGGTAGGCTAGGCAGAGCAACGTAAGCTAGGCAGAACAGGCCTTGACTCTGCCAGTGACCTCCACCACACACTGGTTTCTAGGCTTCTGTAGTATATTTTTTTCATTGAAGCTGATGCACAGCAAGTCACAGGTCATGCTGCATTGGAGTGCTGGGTCTCTAGTCCACCAGAAATTCCCTGCTAACCCTGAGCTTCCTGCTGCGATCATCCTTGTAGGCCTAAACTTGGTATTTCCATGTGTTTGACGTTCTCCATTATCTTTTTCCTTTATGTTGTAAACAGGCTGCAAAAAGATTTCTTTAAACTTAATTGCATGATACCTATAAATACAACTTTCCTAACCCCATTAATACTGGCTTGTTTAACCTTTTCTTGAGAAGGAGGACTTTTCCCCGGTCGGGTGGGATTTGGAAGTGCTGTAGCCGCTCCCTGTGATAATTATAGCGATAAGGCTGCTGTGTAGCCTGGCCAGAATATGGCTTTTGCAGACACCCTCAAATTAGCCAGATCTCTTTACAGTCAGCTGCTATCTGGAGAGTGAGATCCTGGCTTTTAATTTTTTAAACAAGATTTCTGAAAAACTAATGAAGTATTAATTCATTCAGAATTTAATTTGCTTAATCAATATGATTATCTTAAGCAAATGACAATGGCTGTTTGTCTGTAAGCCATGTAGTCTTGATTTTGAAGGCTTTTTTTTTTTTCACCAGTGAGGCACCCATGTTTTTATTCTGGTGTTTGTCTTTTGGCCGAGTAGTATTTTGTATAGTTTTAAGAAAACAACTGTCACAGCTTTGTATAGCAATGGACTAATTAGATTGAAATAACTGGTTTCTAATGGGATTTAAGACTCGGAATTTACCAACTTGCTGGTTCTTCGAGCAGGTATGTTTCCTCATTGCCTTTATACAGTGCTCTGTGTGAGTGGACTTTCAACAGAAGATGCTCAACCTGTAGAAGTGTTTGTTTCTTCATTTCCCTGGATAAATACTTGAGCATGAATTGATAAATCTGGGAGTCCTTTTTTGTCTTTTGGTGTGTTACATGCGACAGCTAAATAAAAAGATAGAAAAATCTTTCCCTTTGAAAGTAAGAGTGCTTTCCAGGGGAAAAAAAACACCCTCTAGAGTCTGGAGAGGTCAAAGAAGTGTGCTGGCTACTTGGATGAGTTAATTATCCTGAAAAACAGATACTGAAGGAAACTCACAATGCTCTGTTTGATCCAAGTAGCTCCCACGCTACAAAAATAAACAGGAACCCCCTGCCAAGATGTGATTATACAGCTGCAGCTTGCCAGGTGGGCACAGGCAAAGGAATCCAAAAGATTTAGCTGGAACTACATTTTAATAATTGATAGAACTGTACGATTCTTATTAAGTAGTATTTGATTAAAAACAATGACCTTCTGTTCTGACCTGTTTTCTCCCCCCCCCAAATATTTATTTCCTTTTCATTCCCCTTGCCTTCTCTAAGGTTATTTCAAAAAGGTAGAAACTGCTAGACTGACCCAGTTTTTCTAGATGAAAGCAGCAAGCTCAAGCCTCTGATGGCTGGATGGCTGGGAGGAATTAAGATCTTGAATGAACCCAGCTACAGAAGTTACGCTCCGAGCCGCAGGAGGAGGACACTGTAGTAACTCTGACAATATTGGGAGGGCCAGCAAGTGCACTGTATTAGTTGCAGTTTCCTTGGATCACATGTGGTGAGCCAGTTCTTGGAAGAGTGTCCAAAAACATGCTCGAGTTCTTCGTGCAGATGACTCACCTGAGAGCACTGCCCCGTAGATCAGTAAATCAGTGGAACGTGCTGCTGTGGTACCAGCCACGTGCCCTCCAGGTACTGTGTGTGCTACTGTGATACTGCACAGGAAGAAAGCTTTGTTTCTTTCCTTCCCCAAACTAAAAGCCACACTACAGATTTTGTGGGAGAAGTGAATTCTGGCTGCTTAGGTATTCTGCAGGCAATTCACAGCAACAGTTATGGTGAAACTCATTTATATCCAGTCTGCATCTAAATGTGATTAAGTCTAAAAGCAGAGCAGGGGGAAGAACCAACACAACACCAAAACTACATCCCCCGCCCCCCTCCCCTTTTCTTGTATCCTTTCAAGTGACAAGTCTGAAATTGGGTACGTTAAAACTGAAAAACATGCAGCCAAACCCCTTCTTTGCTGCAATTTTGCTTATACCAGTTCATAATCTTTCAGATACACACAGTTCATCCTATTTTGCTTCTCTTCATCTACAGTGAAGTGCTTGGCTTTGTGTATAAAACATTTTTCCACAATTTCACGAACAGGTTTAAAACAAAAAAAACCTAATCCGAAATAATCTCAGTAACACAGCGACCATCCCCACAAATGGTGAGGGCACCGTAAATGCCTGAATCCCTGCTCAACCCCTGGTTTATCAGTAGCTCACAACAGCACTTTCTTCTGGTCAGGGTTTTGTCATAAAACAGCACAAATCGCTGTGACAACCAGAGCGGCTTACTTTGGTCCCTATCGATTAAGCTCTGCAAATTAAATTAAAGTAATTTCTTTCTGTAATTACTTGTGCTGCAGATCCAAACTAGCTTAAGGACCTGAATCATAATCCAGTGTAAGGTGAAGCATTACAGAGCATTATTGGCTTTCTGCAGATTTCCATTTTGTTTTACGACCGCTTGTCGCTTTACAGGGCTAGGGCCCCCATCTTCAGGCATGTGTGGATGCCGAATTTCTGAGAGATGATCAGAGCCTGAACACATGCTGCTATTTGTAGGCAGTGTGGCAGGGCAAAACCAGTGCCCTATTTTCTTCCCTAAAATTTTTTTCTTTATTTAATTACACTTGCTTTAGCAGTTTTTCTGCAAGTTTATGTACATAATTATGCTCCCTTGTGATACATTACAGGATTCTGAACCCTGATGGTTTTTATTTCTAGTTTCACATGTGCCAGTTACGCTAGACCTATTGGAGGAATTGACTCTGTGTCCCAGAAAAGGCCCTGGATATTCCTGTCTGTATTTACACCTGCTGCTCTGCTCTTCCCTCCCTTGCTGTGCGCTGACCTGCTGCCCTTGCCATGGTAAACATGTTTGATTATGAATTCCCGGCACAGGAGCCAGGGAAGTAGAACAGAGCAGTGAAAGGAGTTAGTGTCTTCCCAGAAGACAATCTCATCACCTGTGCCCCGGACATGTGAAACTTTTTTGTCCCTGGGCAGAAGTAACTGCGTTCTGCAAAGACACTTCCCCATATTTGCATGAAGTAAATACCCAACATTTTCAAGAGGAGGTGCACGCTGAATCCTTAGCAATACAAACCTGCACTGAGAGCAGATTTGAGACTCTTTGTGGTGTTCAAATCAAAAACTAACACACTAAGTCCTCTCTGTTGCAGCGCTTTATAAATGAATTAGTGTGTTCAAAAATTCTTGCCAAAGATGCTGTGGACTGTTCTGAGACAGAAAATTGCTCTTTCTGGTTTAGCTGCAGATCATGGCTCTTGCCCAGAGCTGATAGGGTACTCCATAATTAATTGTGCATGCACTGTGCTTCGTTACTGAAGCAAGCAAGCACCTCTGGTTAAAGAGCTTTCTCCAGAGGGTCCGTTATGATCACACACTCACGGCTGTGAAGTTTGTTACGTGCTGATCAGGGATTCACAGCAGTGAAGTTCATTCTGGTTTTGCAACTGTAATACCTGAATGAGAACAAAGACTACCTTTCAAGAGCTCTTCAGTCCTTAAGAGAAAAGGATGGGGTAGCCAATGTATGGCATGTAGAGATGTACTTGAACTTCTAGTACACGTGTCTGAGCTGTACTGCAGCTCGCTTGGACCTGAAAGGCTCTGGAAACAGGAGGCTAAACTAACTCATTGCTTAGAGACGTTAACAAAACTTAAGCTTTCTCCCTTTCCTCCTAATTTTTATCCTTGAAGACTGTCTCAGAGTAACCCTGGCAGTAAACACCAAACCTCGGCCGGTTTGACTGTAAGGCCAGTGCTGGCTGTCACTGGGTACATAACAGGGCTTCCAACGGTGTGTCGCTGCCTGACACCAAGGAAGGGCATAGGGAATATTAATGCTTATGAGATCCATACATCTAAATCCTGGAGGCAGCTCCAAAAAATCTCAGCTATCACTTGCACCTCCCCCATTCTTCCAGTCATCCCCCTCTCCCCCCTGCAATAGTTTTCTGTAGCCTGAAAAGCTGAGCCTGTAATGGAAAAGAGACAATACATGAAAAAAATCCCAAATCCTCATACAGCATCAGGTTTAAAAAGCACTCGGGCACTGTGCAAGCTGTTAATAAAATACTGCAGCCACATGCAAATCTCCAACAGCAAACCCCCAGCCAGTCCCCGCTGCCAGCATCTCATCTTGTCTAGTGCAGAGCAAGGAGATCGGGAGACTCCCTCGGCTTACACGCATGCCTACAGAATTAAATTGTAGCTCTATATATAGCTCCCGTCTCATGCGGGGAGCTGAGGCTTTCACAGACGCCCACGCCGTGCTCGCTGGGTTTATTTTTAGCATCAGTGACAAGGTTACCTGCATGATTCCTGCCAAATAAGAACGAAGTGCATTAAATCGTACACAGCTAATTAGCAGTGACAGCTGAGCTTTTCTTTGTGCCTGCCCCTGCCTATTTGTCTCTGAAATAAATCTGTGTCAAGTCTTCCCAGCCCTCTCAAACCAGGGCAATTCTCTGATTTCTAGTTCAGCAAGTGGGAGTTTGAGGACAGTCAGAGCTTCGTCAAAATACCTTGATAATCTCCAGCTGAATTTAGGCTCATCTCTAAACTGGGCTCAGTTCAGTATCTACTTAATACTCTTCTGCATTAGGGCTACCAGTAGTTTGTACACCACTAGCCCCTTTTTGGTCAAAATCAAAAAAAATATTCCCCAAAGTTCTGTGGATGCAGCCCAGTTTCCCACTGAATCTCTGTCTGAGGGTCGATGCCTTTCCAGTCAGCAAAGCTGCACTGGGCCACCTCTGTGAGAAAGTAGCACTGGACATGCCATTCCTGGGAAACAGGGCACAGCTTTTGTTTCATCAATAGGTAAAATTTTCCTTTATGATTGCTCTGTGTTGAACTGTCACGCTCCATGCTTTTAGGCTGCAAATCTGAAGTGCTGTTTGCTTGGTATTGTTCTGTCTCCAGCAGCGCTGAGAACTTCATGCTCTGTTACGTGAGGCAGAGCTACAAACCAGGATCTAATCTGGGTGTGCATTTAGCGATGTCGGCAGTTTCTGGGCAAGTCAACTCGAAAATGCCTTTCCAAGAACCTCAGAGCAGCACTAGAACTACAGATTTCCAGATGTGGTAAAATACTGAATAAAGATATGTCCTTTTCAATTTACATTGCCAAGAAACCTTGCCCCAGCATGATCCATTTACCCATGCCAAGATTTTCAATGTGGTTTAGGATCAGGTTTAGGTGCTTAAGTTTTGGTTCTCCTCTGTGTCCACAAACCCATCATTTTGCTGTCTGACTCCTTTTATACTCACATTTCTGTATCTGAATTTCTGTCTCCATAATCTTTTAAGTGCCGCTTAATGCATCGTGTCTACTTATGCAAATATCCAAGGAGGTGAAACATAATATGAAGTGAAAATTACAAGTATAATCTTTTCCAGCAATTCATGTTTTCATTGAAACGTTAACTAATAATGGAGTGTCTTTAACTGTGGTTATACAAGGCATACTTGAGAAGTACCAGCCACCCAGGCAGTTCAAACATTAACTTTCTGAACAGTCAGATATCAAATTTAATTAAACTGCCTTTTCCTGCGTCACTTTTCAGTCTAGCAACAATTTTACTCCTCCAGGTTTTATCTTAAATCCCTTCTAGAACAACGTGAGTCTGTAAGGCAGAAAGCGGTTATTGCAAATAATCGTACTTGCAAATGTCTTTTCTGCCTCTTGACACAAAGAGCTCTCAATTCACTGAATTCCACCGAGGGCTTATTATCTGCACTCCAAACACATGATAATGGGAACCAAGACCTGTTGGGAGCCCTCTTGCCTAATGCACAGTAGAATATTGCAAGTGCACACCGTGGCCTGAGGCACTGGGGATGCATGAATTAGTGAGAGAAAACACTGCTGGGAAGGGAAATCTGGGGAAAATGGAATACTGCCATTTTGGATGGAGGAGGAGGGAGACGTGCATGTTTCCACGGCAACAAGTGGTAGACTAAATTGGCTGGGAGCACGGAAGATGGGAAGAACACTTTTCAAAAGCAGCAGTACACATAAATGAGTACTTGAATCTGTGCTCACGCTACTGTCAGTCAATAATAAATCTGAAAGCAGTGGACTTGCACTGCTGGAAAAGTAGAATCTGGCCCAAAAGATACAACAGAATTCTTCAATCTCTCTTTTGAGATGGAATGAGTGGGAAAATGAAGAAAAATAGGGATTTTAGCTTTGCCTGCATAAACACTCATCAGCATGGAAGTAGAGAGTTGGTTTTCTCAGCAGGTTCACAACGACTGTTGAAATGTTTTACAACCAGAACCATTTAAAAAATTGAGTGGTTTTAAGAAAATTGTATTATCGTCTCCTCATTTTTGAAGTTAGATGGGTGTTATTTTTCAGTGTATTTTGCAGATTGTATATGTCAGCAGAGCTTTCCCCGCAGAGCACAGAGCTAGGCTGCGTTAGCTGTGGGACTGAGGCAATTTGCTAGACAGCTATAGACTTTCAAATCTCTACAAATGCGCTGAAAAATATTGATCTTGAAAGCAACTGCCTGGTTACTTCCCATTCTTAAGCAGACAGCCATCGAATAACTACTCGCTAATCCATCTGTACATTATTCTTGTGTGCTAAACTGCAGGTCTATAGCCTGACAGTACATGTGGATTCCTAACTGAGCCGGCGAGTCCCATTGCTGTTCCCGAAGTGTTACTAGTGCAGCAGCAACGTGCTCTTGTCTGCACAGCTAGTGGCAAAATCATACAAAGAACAGACATTTCTGTTGGATCCTATTTCCCAGTCAGTGCTTCACACATGCCTTAGCAGTGCCTTAGCTATAAATTCCCAAGTTGCCATGAAGAGATTAGGCTGCACAAGTACCAGTAAAATGAATGGCTTTAAGACCTCAATTTCATGCAAGGTTTTCACTCTGCCCAGTGTGGTTACATTTCTGCTGCTCTGAGTGAGGGCTCTGGGGTGGGCGTGTTTAGTGGGGTGAGACCTAGCTAGTCAGAAACTCCACAGGGATATCTCTAGGGCTTTGACTCTTTGGCCTTTACCAGTACCCATTTTTTTTTTTTTCGCCCCAGACATGTACTTGCTTTTCCTGGTGTAAATATTTTCCTGCATGCGTCCACCATCTGAGCTGGTTTGCACGGTCATGTCCTGTTCTGGTGGATGAGTTAAGAGCTGAGCTGAGCTCTGCCAGTGCACATATGTGCTGGAAGTTGTGTGGGAGATTGCTTCCAATCTGTTTTGCCGTTCCTGGCTATTCCAGCAATCTCTGCACCGTCTGTTCCCTGAGATGCACTGAATCTTCCATGTTCCAGGAGGAAGGAGCTAAATGAAAGCCTGTCTTCCAGCACTTGGAACAAAGATGGCTTTTAGCCATCCTTTAGATATTACCAATAAGACTAATAGCTTGCACCACAGATTGCTCTGCAAAGACCAGAGCAGACAGTATGGAGGCTTCCTTCTCTGCGTTCACCTATGGACAGTACATTTCCTAGCTTCTAGTAGTGACCAGCCCCTTTCTTCACCAGTTGAGCAGTTTCCTTTTTAAGTCCTTGTACTGACACTTAACTTTAGGTATGTCTCCTTTAAAATAATTCTTTAGACTCGTTATTAAGAAGCTAAATGGTAAATTTAAAAAAAAAAAAAAAAAAGGGATAAAGCCTGTAGTTATACCACCTGAAGCTGCAATTCCATTAGACCTTTGACACTAAGAGAAGGCAGGCTATATTGAAGAGAGGTGTGACCTAAGCATTTCAGCAATGTGAGGTGTGGCTGGATAGGAGAAAATCATCTCAGTGAATACTCAGTGATGGTCCAACTTGATTTTAGGGATGGAGTGGAGTGGAAACCATTTTTCATGTATTTTAGAGCCATAAAATTAGGCTCCTGACTATTAGGACATTTCATGAGCAATTGATTGGCCAAAATAGAGTTAAGAATATCAGAGTGCAGCTTGAAATGTTTCCCTGAAATAAATACACAAGGCTTGCAAGGTCAAGATGATCAAGGCCATAGTCAAAATCCATGACACTTTCCTTCCTCTGATGATGGGTATTTGTGTGGCACATCTATGACTTGCTCTGCCTGTAACTCTTGGTGAATGTAAATTGTAATGTGATATTTTCTACTTATATGGGAGGTACATATTTGGTTTTTTTTTTTGTGTGTGTGACAGGGACTGTCACAAACCTGTGCTAGTGACTGTTCTGTCTTGTGCAGTCACTGACACAATGCACTGTTCTCATTTGGATGTAAAGTGCTACCACACTAGACATAAAAAAACCGGCAATCACTGAGACTAGGGGAAGGTAATTTTTTATATCTCCAACATTGCAGGGGCATCATGAAGAGCACCTGAAATCTCATCTGTGTTCATTCAGCAGCTTCTTTCTTAGCTGAGGGCAAGAGTGGTGACGGCAGAGATGTTTTCCTCCATAAACTCTGGTCCATTAGGACTTGTGCTCTGATCCATATGCGTGCTTCTCATTCCCTGTCCCTTGAGCTAAAGTTTAATCAAATGCACACACATGAATGAGCTAGCCTAAATACCAATAAATGTTTCTTTCAGGAGAGGCTTGAGATATTTAATATTTAATAAGCCTTGAAAATGAACTTCTGTTCATGTTTCTCAATTTGATTCAAGCATTTTGGCGGCGAGCAGTGCTTACTGTCCCAATGTGGGCAGGCACAGCACAGACTATTTAACAATCCACTTTGTCTCATCTAAAATATTCATGTTTGCAGATATCCAAATGTAGCGCTTAAAAAAACACACACAAAAACCAAATGGTGCAGTCTGAGCCCCACAGTTACCTTAAATCTCTGCTTTAGGCTACACGCTGCGGTAATGCTATTTCTCTCATAGCTCTACCCTGTTGCCCTGGTTACTGATCAAAACCAGACCATCCCTGCCATCCCTGCAGCTGGGCTTACACAAACACCTTACCCATGTGAGGGCAACGCTGCTGGAGCTGCTTCTTCCTTAAAGCAGAAATACAGCCACCAATTCACACGGCAGCTTTCCCTTGTTCAAGTAAATATGCAGCTGTAACAATTGCCTTTATCCTCGAATTCAACTAGCTCTCACAAAACAAAATCAGGTTGTTAAATCATTATACTATTATTTTTGTTAAAGCACTAACCTTTTTGGAGAACCTAAAAATTTTGATTACATCAGTGGAGCTGCAGGTAGATATGGCAGAATTTTTGTTTCCCACATTGACTTCTATCTTGTCTTCTATTGAAATCAAGGGAATCCTGACTTAAGAGGCAGTTAGGATTTTTTTCGTGTGACTGATTGACAGCTGAAAATGTGCTATATTAATTTGTGTATGATTCACTGCAGGAAATGGACTTGAGGGTGGGTGACAGTGTCTCGTCTGACAGTAGTCAGAGGACACCCCATTGTAAAGGGAGGTTCCTCCCTGTTCTTAGACAGACTTACTTTGAGAGTTTCATTTCAATCTGCTGCCGGATTTCCTGTCTTTCCTCATCTGTCCTCCTTGGGAAAATATTCCTGTCTTCCAGCTCCTGCTTACTTGGTCTGTTTCGTAGTTTTACTGCCAGCAGTTCTTTCTTGCATTTTCTTGGCAAAGTACCTGGGACGTACATTGAAAAGAAAGCTATTAGAAAGACAGCTCCTGGAGATGAAACGTGAACATATGAAGAGCAGGAAACCTACAGAGTGACCGTGATCAGTGTGTTGGTGTGCAATGAGCAGATGTACAAATTAATACAAGTAGCACTGCAATTGTGCAAGGCTCATACACAAAACTGCTTACAAATGCAGAGGGGTCGCATTCCTCTATTATCTTTGTCATCCATTATAAGTAAGTAGTGCTCTCAGGTGACAATTATTTGCCGCTGAGACATGATTCACATTGCTAGTTTAGAAGTCAAAGGCTGTGCATCTTGCCTTAATCCTCTGAGCATCCCTGTAGCCCAGAGCAGTCCCCATTTCCTGAACCATTTAGTGGTTCCTTTGTAGAAGGACTGGATTGCTCCGTGACAGGAGTGGCCGGGACAGGTACACCTTCATCTCTGGGTCACCAGGCATAACCAGGAATAGATAATGGTAATGGAAATAACTGAAGTTGTTGCTTGGCATGTGTGTATATACAGATATGCACACACACATATATATAT
>WHYT01015978.1:214429-290900 GCA_009806455.1 Tetrax tetrax
ACATTATATATATATATATTTATATATATATATATATAAAATGTCATTCTGGTTTTCTGGCATTAGGAATTGGAAAATCAGAATTGTGATCAGGCACTGTCTGTAACTCTAACACTAATGGCTTTCATTTATGTATGTCTACATCCTGTCCAGTTTGACACTGTGTCATAAAAGAATTTCATTTAGCAATCAGGACTATGCTCTTGACATTAGGCCTTTTCATCAGAAAAGAGCAGGGGCAAATATTCCACAGAATGAAAGAAAAGGTTAGGTTTTGTGACAATTTGCAGAGTCCTGGCAACTTAGTTGGGCATTCGGGCAAAAAGAGACAAAAATACTTACTATGATTGCATGACATGTTGTGCTTATTGTAAAAATATAATAATACATATTTTCTATCAAACCAGACAACCTAAAACCTTGCCATTACAAAAGAAATGTTCGTAGGAGAACATGCAGCAACTGTTTTGAGTGGGAGTCTACTGCTCTTCAGTGTGCTGGATGTGGAGTCCTTGATGCTGCCCCTCTGATGACATTAGAAACATCCTTTCATTCTTACTGAAAGGAACTGTGCTGAGCTTAAGTGTTGCTGCATCTCTGGTGTAACTCCTTAGACTTCAGCAGGCTAAACAGATGAAAATTGGACTCCTGAGCTTATCAAACCATTTTGCCATGTGTTTTTAAATGTATGCGATAAAATGGCTGTAAACTTAAACTGCTTACAAAGCATAAAGCCAGCTTTATTTTCAAGTGCAGATTGAAAGTCTGAGGTGCTGTCTGTATTTGATGAGGGGCAGGTTGCCCGTGATGGGGGGAAAAGAAGAGGGAAGTGCTACTGAAACCAGTGAGCCGCTGAGTCATACTGGTAGGACTGCAGACTTCCAGGTTATGGGTAGGTTGTAAGCAAGTAAATTTACACCGGATCCCTGCATGCCTCTACTGTGCTGTACTGGCTCTTCTGGTGTCCAGTCCAGGGCTTCAGCAGAGTCTGAAAATTATCATTGCAGAGTAGCACCAGTCAGATGGGTTTTAGAGTATTGTCAGGGTACGCAGGAACTACAGTTAAGTTTTTGCATTTGCTTCATCTTTGGAGCATGGTGTGTAATAGGACGTTATTTTGTTTTGGTTCCTTTTTACTTTCTGGGATATTTTTAATTCAATGCTTCACCTTTTCTAGAAAAGGTCACTTCATTTTTAAAGAAAATGACATTTAATTGGTATTTTTGTTTGGCATTTGAGATAGGATTAAAGTCTACTTTTTAAAGGATGCTCTGGAGGTTGGCAAGATACTAAATTCTAAATAGATTCTCATTCCCAAATATTGGAGTTTTATTTGCTAGGGATCTGTGGGCCTACGTTATTATTATAATCATTATTGATCTCAAATTTCTTTATGCAGAGGAGAGGCATCTATACCACATCCACATGTACATGTTGAGAAGACTGGGGCAGAGAATAGTTATAGTCTCCCTGTGTGAGCAGGGACAAGTCTTTTGATAGTTGCAGCGATCTAAAATTAAACTTTTTAGAAACCATAATCAGCTCAAAACCCTACCTAGAGTCTAAAAGCTGTGCCGTTGTTTGGCACCTTCCTTCTAATGCTTTCAAAGTCTGCTGCAAACATTAATTTAATTAAATCATACAGCCCTCTGAAATAGTAGGTATACATTTAACAGACGGGTAAAGAACTTAAATTATTTGGCTGCTGCCACACAGAGTCGTCTGCTAACTGAATATATTACTCCATCAGAAACATTTGGCTCAGGAAGCCACAGGCTTGGGACTCTGTCAAGGTTTTTCAAGCCTCCACCTCACTGGTAGTGGGTGTAGGGTGGGCTCAATCCGTACAGCACACGAAGCAACAGAACTCCTCCTGGAAACAATCTGCGGCACATTTGGGGCTAGCAAACTCCCGGGGTATCCCTGAATATGCTCTCATTTTCACCTGGAAATTTTAAACAGACAGTAAGAGGAATTTGGTTATGTCAGGAGATTGCTGCAGAGAGACTGCACGTGCACATTAAGCCTGATGTCTCCAGGACACGATAGACGTACCGCCCATGTGCTGGGCATCTGCATAGTGCGTTTGCAAGCAGTTCAGTGCATCTTGGGTGCACTGAAAGCAATATAAAAACAAGGGAGCTCTACATATGTAGTCAACGCTATTTTCTTCTTTTTTTTGGAGATGCACCCTAAACAGTTTTCTCCCATTCATCAGTGAAAGCTTAGGTATGAGCATGCAAGACCATCCCTCATCCCTTCAAGCTGTTATGAAACTACTTGCCATGCCATACCATACCTGAGCTTTGAATTCTGGGAGGACAAGGGCTAGAATCACAGTGATTATTTGCTCAGATGAGATCAGGACTCATTTTCTGCTGTCCCTCATCTCATTGAGGGTTAGCTGAAACCAATGCTCTGCAGGTAAAAGACTGGACCTTTTTGCAAGGAGTCAAGTTTTATGTGGAGACATCGGTTTAAGCTAGCGCAGTGTGTGCCCTAGAGGCTTACATTTCAAAGTGAGATGGAACAATGCAATATTTTGCTTGAAACAAAATAAAATGAAGCTGCTGTTCAGGGCCTTGACTACTCTCAGGCTGCTCTGCTGCACACTTAGAAAGTGTCTATTACTTTGTGAAATTAAAAACACAAATCATATCTGAAAAATCTCAACTTTAACCCAAATCCTGCTGTTGTATTAGAGGCGTAGAGAGCATATATCCCACTCAGGATAAGCTGTGCTCGCTTCATCTAGATGTCTGGATTTCTAAAAGGCTTATGCTACAGCCACTCCCATGGTCCATATGTACTGTGAACTGATTAATCTTTAGGGTATTTCACCAAATAAAAACACAAGAGATCTGGATTAAGCTGATCTGCTAGTCTAAGGAGCCATTCCCTATGCCTGACCAATTGGGTTATTTCCTGAAAAATAATACCTGCATGACAAAGTGAAAAGAGGGAGATGATGTTACCCCCTTCAGGAAGACATGCTGGAAAACACTGTGTAATTCATCCGTTTTCATCTTGACTGGCCCACTGATGGCCCGTTCTGTTATTTTACCTCCTGCAGAAACCCATATTTGATGTTTCAGAATTAATAAACAAATAAACAAAACCAGAGAACAAAGAGGAAATAAAGCCCCAAACTAGTTTTCCCTCCATCTATTTTCAGAACCCTAGGGGAAATTCCTTCCTGATCACTATCTCAGTGGAAAGCAAACCTGCAAATACTCCTATTTAAGTATTTTCTTCCGAAGGGATATTTTTCGTGGTCATGAAGGCATGTTCAATGCTGGTCTGCCCCACGACTGAGCTATCTCAGGCAGGAACTTGGCTGTGGCTTGTTTCATGATTTATGGCAGCTCAGTTAGGTCAACAATAAATGCTTTGAAAATTCACACTCTTTTCATGCTTGGTCTGCAGGTTCCTGACAAAAGTTCCTGTTTTAATTCAGTTGAATCATGACATTTAATTTCCTGTATGTTTACTCTTCTTTCTAGCAAACAAAAGGCAAATCCTCATACTGGATGCTGATGGAAAGACTTTGCTTGCACTAGTTATCAGTTGCAGGCTACGTGCTAGATATGTCATTTTTTAAACTCACGCGCTAGATTACTGTCTTGCCTTGCGGTTTTAGAGGTTTCAAAGTATGATTTATAGGGTAGGGTGCTATGGAAAGGCAAGGTACAATTCTTATTTTTTCCAGAGTTGTCTGTGACCTGTACCAACCTCCCTGTAACCATGGGGCTCTTGCACTGATGCACTTGTTCTGCATCACAGCGGCAATGGCAAAACTGGTGACATCCTAAGGCAGTACACTAATTGTAAGGTAATTTTGGATTGATAGTTTCACCTCCTGACTTGCAAACCAGCCCAGTTATTTTAAACTAGAAATAATCTGGAGCTTTCCAGGGAGTTATTCTGGTTCTATCCCTGTCACTCTCGTTCCTCTCTGGAATGCAGGTGGGTGCATTTGGATGAATGCTGACACAAGCAGTGCCACCCAGTGTCAAGACCAGAAATGCCTTGCTTATGTCCCAGCTTGCACTGAGTAAATGGGCCCCTCTCACCTCCCCAAAGCTGCTGTCTCTTTGGGGGCTGAGGTTAGGCCACCACACACCAGGACTTCTGTGGTTTAAGTGGCTGCATTGTTCAACTTGCCATGTACCCATCCATGGCAGCCTCCCTAGACATCAAACAGCTGAAACTTTGCATGGCCTGGGTTTTTGTTGTGCCCCTAAAATGTGCCTGTATTGGAACACTGGCAGAGCAAGCACCAGGTTTGTACAAGAAATTAGGTCTTTGTAATGCACATATACAACCTGCAAGGACAAGGCAATCTTGCCTTGATCTTATACATAAAGTTCGAGTCTTATGATGACTCGGGTAAGTTTCAGGGATGTATGGAATGTGCTTCTTGGTGCAGAGACTGAAGTTTAGGTGTGAAGAGACTTGAATGCCAAAGAGTGAGGTAAATTAATTACGAGGAAGAAGGCTGTGTAGCTACAAAGAAATGAGAGAATGTTCTTTCTAAAAATTACTTTTGTTGAAGTTGGAAAGTGTTTGCATTGAAAAAGGGGGTTGTATATATATCTGGGGCCTCTTTATCAATTGATAAACTGTCTTTCTTTGCTTGCTTTGCTTTCCTCAGTATACATATACAGGTAAATACTAATCTGCATATAATCACTGCACTAACTAATCTCATAAGAAACTTCAGAGGTTTCAGCCTTTCAGATAAGCATCTGTCTGTAAATACGCATTTCTGTTATTAGCACACCATCGTGAGAATTGGGGAAGCAAGTTTGTATGTTGTTCTGGCCCTTGACGTTTTGAATTTTGGCCATAAATCCTATTCACTAAAACATTCAAGAATGTATCAGCCCCATCTCATTATGTTCACCAATTAGTTCTATAAGCTTTTCCATGCAGTTTTTACATCAGTTCATCTAATGTTGCCATATAATACTTGCTGTATTTAAACCATTTTGAAGCCATCATCAATACAGCAACTCTTGCTCAACTGTAGTAAGCAGAAATACTTCAGAACTCTAACACTGATTGTGGAAAGCCAAGACCTGCTTCTAGATATCACTGAAATCTGTACAATAACCAGTGTCCTTCTATCATCATAATTTCTGTCTTCACAGACAGTGAATACTTATTTGTTAAATATATAGAGTATTCATCTTCAACAGTAAAATATTCAGATTTGTTTTTACCAGTAGGGGATAACATACTTTTTGCCTGGCTGCCTCTAGCTCTTGGAATTTATACCAAAGGAGACTACTTTTAAAATCAGGAACATATAGTCAAAAAAACCCAGAACTTAAAAGGTACTTTTTATTTTTTAAGTTATCCTCAAACACACAGCAGTTATGCAAGGGATTCTCTTTTATTTTGCCTCATCTCAGGAGTCTGTTCTATTACTAGGTATCTTAAGACACAGGAGCTGAACTCATGTGTCCTGTCTGCTGGCTTGTACCTTCTAATAGTCTCCTTTTAAAACTCATCTGTCATCTGCTATAACAATTATTTTTTTTATGCATTTTTCTCTGCCTGCCTTCTTTTAATGCATTGATGAAGAGATTGAAGGATTCATTTCAGACTGAATCTTTGTCTTGCTAACAGGGAAAATATTAAAAGCTTGAATGAAAAATTAATTTTCTAATAAGATTATTTTGCCAAAGCCTATTTACATAATTGCTTAGGATTATGCAATGCATTTCCCATATGTCTCAAGAAAGGGTAAAATGGACCAAATGGAGAAGTAACTTTATTTTTTAAGGTATCTTTTCTGGATGTTTGTCCTTCCTATATTCATTGGTCTCTTCCACTTTTCACTATACTGACACTGCACTGGAATAGTAATCCTAAAATGGGATGCTTCCAAAACATCCAGAGCATGGCACCAGGTATACAGAAAGCTTTGCCTACTGACAGTGAGATGTGTCTGCAAGTGCTGCCGTTCATGTACAGCAGTACAAAGGGTACGTAAGTAACTGAAAGGGTGAAGCACATTGATACGTTGACTTATCAGCATAACTCTAAACATCATCACAGTATGCAGTACCTACCAAGACAAACATGATCACAATTACTATGAAAAATTTAACTTGGTTCCTTGAAAAAGTTCATGTGATAATAGGGGAATTTATACTGCTCAATATTTTCTGTTGCATACTGCCTTGTTGAGAGAATTCCGTTAGGCTATGATAGTGTATCTTTGTAATATAAGAAGTGACTTTCCTTACCAGAAATAATGGAGTCATTCAAAACTTCCTCATCCTGATAAAAAACAGAGTCTTCCTTGAGCTCTGAGTTCATGATCATATTTTCTTTGTTCTCATCCGACTCTTTAACTGAGTTCCGCTTATTTTCTGAATCACTGCTGTAACTCAGTGAATTCTCCTTTTCTTTGTTGCGCTCAATGCTAGATGTTCTGGATGGACGGACATCCACTCTTTTTTTTGGAGAGCCTTTGCTTTCTCTTCCATGGAAGCTGTGGGTGGAAGGTGCACAGCCCAGTTTTTACAAAAGACCATTTTGTTGCCACAATAGGAACTTATTGTTACATGAGAATATCTGGTAGCTCATAAAGGCCAGGGCAGAGGGTTCAACATGGGACAATACAGGCTGGCATTCTCAAGACTGTGTTGAGAATGGCTAATGAAGATCTACTTTCCTACCTCTGTCATAAAAAATAAAGTTTGAAAGGGTAATGACTAATGTATTCCTTTGATACATCAGCTACATGCTATACTGTACTGATTAAAAAACCCCACGCAGCACATCCTTCTAATGTAAAACATATGTGTCATGAAATATTACCATTCTGATATTTTATGATCATGACAGAGGTTTAACAGGGCCTGGAAATAATATCATCTGAATCTATTCCCCATTACAATAGCTGTTATGGAATTGAGAAATGTTACCAACTTAACTCGAAAGCTCTGTGATGGAAAAGGTTATCTCTGTCCTGCTCTAATACACAGGAGGGCTTATAATGAAAACCAGGTAGAGTATCCAATGTACTCTCATACAAGCATTTCTAATAAAAATGGCTACTGAATGTGCTCCTGTGTAAGCCAAGAGACATACTGAAATAGTAGCATTTCTCATGTGTAGAGTACTGATACTTAGAGCAGGATTTGCCTTAGGTACTCTAACTTGGTATCTTGTGGGGAGACTTTCTTTTGCACTAGGTTAAGGATTATCAAATGATTCTACCTGTTTGAAAACCTACTTCCATGTCACAGTAGCCTCCTTATAAAGGAAGAACATACTTTGAAGTAACTGCCAAATTAAGCCCTTTAACCAGGGATGGATGTTCAAAGAGGAAGGCAAACCTAAGCTGTAGGAGTAAATAAAATGCTAATAACAGGGTAGGAACATTTACCAAGAAAAATTATTTAGTGGAATGACTCTCCTCATGCACCCATATAGCCAAGAGGCTGTAGGTACCTGTCCTGCCGGTGTTTGGTGGCCAGAGCCCTGTGGAGTTCTTCAATGACTCTGCTGGGAGGTAAAGGTAGGTGGACGGCAGCCAGGTGAGGGGAACCGGTTGGCGTTGTTACCTGTCCTCTGACATGAGGATCTGAACTTTTCTGGCCAGAGGGATGGAAGAGGGCAGCTTGTCCTGAGATTTGGGAGGAACCAACAATAACATAGTTCTTCAGGATGGTGGAAGGAGGAGATTTCATGGCTGGGTCATCTATTTCACTTCCTGCTGTCAAAACAGAAGAGGGTAAGAGGTTGTATAATGTGTCTTATTTATTTACACACAGAGTCTGGAGTCTGCACTGACATTCATTTGTTGTGTTGAACACAGGAAAATGGTCATGTTTTGTTCTTGCTTGGAGACAACTGCTTAAGCTGAGTAACTATCTGAATTCAAAAGGCTCATACTACACAGATACCTCCTCCATTTCATCTCTTTCCCCCCAGTATCAGGTGTTCCTTTTTTGAAGCCCACCAATGCATTCTTGATTGCCAGTACTGTTCCTCCTAACCACCAAAGGCTTGTACTGCGGTGGCTTTCCAATCTAGCGCTTTCTCTGCTGGGTGCTGGCAGACTATTAAGATTTATGCGCTGTGGTTCCCAGTCAGGACAAAATGTACCAGTGTCTATTATCTGCTCCTCTGTGACTGCTGCACAGCTTAGACCTGTCTTTCATATGCCAGTTGAGCAAACGCCAAAATCATTATTACATGAGGATAAAGTTTGTATAATGAAACTTGCCAAATGAAATCCAAGTGAAATATATGGTATTCAGCACTAAGAAAAGAAAAGGGGGGCGATCGAATCTTTTTTTTACCCCCAGATTCAGATATTTTTCATGCCATGTAAGCATTTTATAGGAGATTAGACTTTGATATATACATTTTTTCTAGCACCCGAGTCCAAAACTCGGGTGGACGTTTCTCTGGTTGTAAATGTTGTAGTTTCACACTCTTAAGATGACTGAACATCTGGCCTGAAAAAAATGCTGATAGGTTTTTCTGTTTTGCAGTTCTCTGCCTTTCCCCTTTCCCTTGTATCTCCATCTCAGGCCCCTGGCATATGGCGTTGTTTACACCAATAGCTCAGCCTGGGTGTAAAAAAGCAATGTGAGTGCCTCATACCGAAGAGTATTTCTTCTCTCTTGTTGCCACCTAGCGTTCAGTTCATAGCAGAGAAAAACTTCTCCGGCCAGGATTATCCTGAAATACCCATGTAAGGAGGACTTGGTTCCTACTAGCAGGGTAACGTACTAGAAAATTGGAGAGGACAAAAGTAGGTTTGAATATTAACTTCAGTTATTAACTATGTCTTCTGAGACCCAGCATCCTGCATAATGGTTACCAACTACATGCCTTTTCTTAAGTTCAGTCCTGAAAATACATACAGCTCTCTGTGAACAGAGCTGGGCATCTGGAGACTGGGGGGCAGAATTACTGGGGGCAACAGCAAAAGCACAAGTAGGAAGAAGAGCTCCTGTAGCCATAACTAAAATCAAACATTGAAAATTTAAGAGTGACAACACTAAGCCTGGTATCTTTTCTGAGTTTGGGGAGTGAGGAGGAGAGCATCCTTCAATAAGGAGAGTTGCATCCACAGTAAAATCTTCTCTTTTACTCTAAGAAAAGTCTAACATTATTTTTTCTTTTTTGGATGGCATTTTTGCACATTTCTTTCCCTCTAACCCAGAACCCTAACCAATGGCCAGAGCTTCATTCATCTCTCTATGCATCCAGGAGAACAGGGGTCAAGCTAGTCTAAAAGTTACCCTATTTAAAATCTGAAATGTCTGAAAGCACAAGGGCATTTGTTCAAGTGTCTAGGTGCCCAGTGCGCAATGTCTTGGCAATGAGACACCTTCCCATCCCACTGCAGAGCTCCTTCTGCACTGATCAGAGTGGTTGCTACAGCCAGGAGACAGCCAAGCTCTGCTATTTCGGCACGCAAGGGGATTTTGATTGTGTGCTACTGTGGAGATGCGCAAAGAATATTTATGATCAATCATTGCCCATTGAATCATGGCCTGAAGGAATGCAAAAAAACCCACCTCTTAAGTCACATTATATTGCTGCATGGTGAGAGAGGGCATCCATATTTTCTCGGAGTAAGAACCCCGGGCTCAGCTCAACTCTAAAGCAGGAAGGGAAGAGACTTTGTTTTGTCTTTTTACCTGCCTATTCCTGGAATAGGTCAAGGGCCAGTTTTGTCCTCATTGCAGCTTGGGCCAATAATGAGAGTTGAGAGTTTCCTTAGATCACACCTTATTTGTCTAATGACAGCTATTCAGTGAATAATCTTGCAAAGTGATGTCTTGGCACCTTGCCCTGTTTCCCCTCTCTCTGTGATTAATTGGTGCTTGGCTCATTCCTCACTTCTCCACTAACAGCATCTCTACGTTGTTAAGGGGGGAAAAACTAAACAGAAAAGAGCTTTTCATCCTCTTCATCTTCCTTTTCTTTCATAATCGCTCTTTATCCCATTCATTTATAGTCCCTTTCACTTATTGACAGTATTTGTCGAGTCTGAACTTACCACTGCCTCCACATCCACACAAAAACAAACAAGTGTATAATCACTGCTGAAAAGGGGTCTATAGATGTTGGAGTCATTGAGAAAACTAAGAGCTGTTCTTTGTGGAAAATTTAAATGAGAATGAAATACCAAAACTCAGAATATCTTAGATGTTACAGGAAATAGTTTGTTTAAGCAGCAAAATATCTAGACTCAAAATGCTGTGAAGTGCCTGGTGGAGTTGTGATCTCATTACCCTCGATGGGTCAAGTTTTCCAAATAGTGTCTGTCTCATGCAGAGCTTGGCCTTATCAGCTGAGCAAAGTCAAAGGGGTATCCTTGTGCCTGTTCATGTTGCAAGGTGGAGGGGGCAGGCTGGAGCCTGACCCACACCACAGAATGCTGAAGCAATCTGAACAGCAGCTCCCAAGGAGCATTATGATGTCATTTCGAATCCAGCTCCCACTCGAACTCTTAAGTATGGACAAAATATGGATATTTTCTATGAGAAACAAATACTTGTAATTTTCCTCAAAAAGACTGAAAACCTCTATTTTCCATGAACCTCAGTGGTCAGATCACAATGCCCCTTTGGTATTTTATTTTCCTGCTGACTCTGAAAACCCTATTCATTGTGCCAGTAGATGAGTGTGGATGCAAATCAGGGCTGCGATAATGGCTGTCATTTAGAAGTCTAAATATCCAACAGGTCTGACATTTAGATGTCAGGACTTGATTCTAATTTGCAATAAGGCCCTTTTAACTGCTTTTACCATATGTAGGGGCCTTAAAATTGGAACAAACTAAAATCACATTCACTTGAACACCCTTTCTGCAGTGCCAGAATGTTGGAAAATGTAATAACATTGGCAGTACATTAGAAAATCAGGCCCAGAGGAATTGCTCTTGAAACATTCGATGAAGTCTGGCACGGAGGATTGCTTTGTGGGAGCCAGGTGTATCTCTTCTGTGTGTTCTGTGTAACTAGACCAGATTTCATAGCTCTAGTTTAGACCTGCCCTAAAGAACAAACCCTTCTGACAGAAAACTCTACAGAACCTATTGACTTGAATTTGATTTTGGCTGTTGTACTGTTATTCAGCACGACTCTAGGTAATGAAAACATTTAAATCTTCCTTGTATTTTATGACATATCGATATGAGCATCTGATTCAGCAGATGTTTCCAGTTGGTTTGATTTGTTTTACATGTGTTTAGTGCAATAGACTCGTAATAAATAATCCCCTGAGAGATTCAGATAAATATGTGAAGTACAAAGACCAGTGCGTTGTTATCAAGCAAACAGACCTCTCAGTTCATGGAAATCATTAGCATTCTGTTCACTCAATATAACTAGCCTCATTCACAGCGGTTTGTGGCAATAGGCTTAAAAAAAGGATGTAAAAAAAAATTATATACTGTGCTATGTAGGTGAACAACACATAAGGCATGGGAAAGTCTTTATTGACTGACCTGTTACGCTCTTTGTGATTCTGGAGATTGCCTTAGGTGGCGGAGCTGGGAGCAACGGAGGGCTGGGAAGCTGTGCTAGATTTCTTTCTGCCTGTTTCTGGGGGGAATCTGTGGATTCAGATACAAGTAAGGCTTGTGGATTGTCTTCAGATGCAGGCAGGCTGGCCTCTTCTAATTCTTCTGTGGGTCCTGAAGGTTTCTTGGCTAATATGAAGTAAAATTAATGGAACATGAAGTTAATAATAATGATAGGCCAGGGGACAATGCCAGGAACATTCAGAAAAACAGAACACATAGCACACAGCTAGAAGCACTTATTTTCCATAGTGAAAATAATTATTGTGTGAAATAGCCAACCAGCCAAGGCAGGTAAAGAATAAAATATGAGAATCATAGAATAATTTGGGTTGGAAGGGACCTTTCAAGGCCATCCAGTCCAACCCCCCTGCCAGGAGCAGGGACATCTCCAACAGGATCAGGTTGCTCAGAGCCCCGTCCAACCTGGCCTGGAATGTTTCCAGGGATGGGGTGTCCACCACCTCTCTGGGCAACCTGGGCCAGTGTTTTACCACCCTCAGAAAAAATTTTTTCCTTATGTCCAGTCTGAATCTACCTCCTTCTATTTTTAAAACCATTACCCCTCATACTATTGCAACAGGCCCTGCTGAAGATTTTCTCCCTGTCTTTTCTCATAAGTCCCCTTTATGTACTGGAAGGTTGCTCTAAGGTCTCCCTGGAGCCTTGTCTTCTCCAGGCTGGACAGCCCCAACTCCCTCAGCCTGTCCTCACAGGAGAGGTGCTCCAGCCCTCTGATCATCTTTGTGGCCTCCTCTGGACTCACTCCAAGAGGTCCATGTCTTTCTTGTGCTGAGGACTCCAGAGCTGAATGCAGTACTTCAGGTAGGATCCCACCAGAGCAGACCATGAGAGAGGTCTAAACTGCTTCGGCTGGATAAATGGCAAATCCCACTCCTTTTAGCATTCTGGATTGTCTAAACAAAGTACCTTTCCCTCCAAACCATTCTAGGGCATCTCCTAAAACTCACAGCAGTGGGCACCTTCAGCTGCCATGTCACAAATCTTCTTGGGTGTTTTATGTCTTGTTTGGAATACAAACTCTCTGTATTAATGAACGCTTAGCATCCTCATTTTCAGAGTGCATGGGGAGTCAACAGAGCACTTAGGCAGTTGGAAACTATAGCATTGGCAAGATAATAGCATTTAATTTGTTGACAAACAGATTAATGAGTATGCCTAGAAGAGGAGAAATGACTACTTATCATTCAAAAAAGACAGGAAAGTAGAATAAATATGCATTGTTAACAGGAGTTCTTGTGAAAATTGGCTTGATAGCAAAGCTGCAGTATGTGATAGTTGCCTGAATTATAGAAGGAAATAATTTTCTTTTAAATATATTGGTAGGGAAATGCTTTGTTCCAGGCTGACATCCCTTTGTATTTTTGTGCCTACTGCACAGAAGACAAAATGTGGAATAGTGGATGAGAAAAATAAAGTCACTAATGGGTTACGTTACAGAAAGATCAAGAGCTCCAGTAGATGTTAGTAGCTTGATAGGAAAATTAGTCAGATTTGAGTGCATTCCCCTGAGTCGAGCAATACTTTATTCCAGCAGTAACGTCACTGAAATCAGTAGACCTCCCTGCGACATGAAATGCTGTTTGGGACAGATGTAGAGGAGCAGCCGTAGTGGGACCTTTCCTAGAGAGAAGGGGGATCAGAAACACGCTTGGCTTCAGCCAAACAGATCTTTTTGTTTCTGAACTCCATCCCATTCTGAGAGTGGTATCATGGAAAAAAAAAAAGGGGGGGCATTATGTTCTATTGTCTAAAGAATGTCCATTTTACATTTACTGCAAAGAATTGTTTGCTTCTATGTTTTCCCTGTGGTTGCTTCTGGTAGCAGCACTTGTTTAACTCAGTCTGAAGGCAGACCTGAGTCTTAAGTACACAAACCTATTAACAGATTTCAAACTGCAGAGTGAATATTATCCTGCTGAAAATATTCCAAGTGCTCAATACAAGACTCCTTGCCAGAGCAGCTAATTATTCATGGAGTGCCACTTGTCAAAATGCCATCTCACTACTAGGTAGAAATCCTCCCCTTGGGACTGTGCCCAAGCCCATTGGCCAGGTTAGGTGGGAAAAAATGCCCTAATGCTGCCTGGGCTGTTCTTTTTCTGTGTGTTAACCAAACATAAGTCTACAAATCTTTCCTTTTGTTTCCTCCTCTTCCCCTCCCTGGCCTTCATCCCACATCCTCAGCATGAAATAAGACATATTGGGTATAAAGCCAATATATTCATTTTGTTTCTAGCTGGTCAAATATGAATTTGTGGAAAGACACTGTGCTGGGCCTACATTGAGCTTTGGGATATTTCTTGATGAAATAGCACATGTAGTTGAAATGAAGAAAGTGATGGGTGACAGAAAGGTGTTGTTAAACTTACCAAAAAAATCCTTGTGATGAGCAAACATGTGGAGAGATACTTTTTGGGAGAGAAAAGAGTGGAATGAAGCTACAAATGGGCCAGAAGAACAATATTCTAAAAAAGCAGAACAGCAAAGGGGAACAAATGAGTCATGGGGATGGAAAGGACAGGAGGAAAATGAAGGGGGAAAGAATAAAGCAAAGAACCTGAAAACACTTCAGAGAATGATGTCCTTTCTGAGCTGCTGAAGCAGATTGATGATGTAGGCAGGCAGCATGGCTCAGGACACCACGGCAGGTAGGAGTGAGCGTGGTGAAAGTGCTCAGGGGCTGGGAACCCAGAAAAAGCAAGGCATGAGGGGATGGGATGGAGAACAAAAGGCAACCAGGGCAGATGGAGAAGGTGTAAAGATTGACCAGGGGGCAGGAAGATCTGTAATCACTGCATAGCACTCATCACAAACTAGGATAAAGCATTATCTCTGCAGCTTTGCTTTTCTTGGTTGTCAGGAAGTGAATAGAAACCATCCAGCTGCTGGGTTGTGCCTGGCTGCTCTGGTCCCAAGGAACTGCTGTCACAGATGGGCTCTGCTGGAGCCCAGTTGCATGAAATGAGCTTGGTTTAGCTTATCTGTGCTCCTGGTGTTGAACTTCACTTGTATTTGCAGCATGTTGTGGACAGAGGGATGATATGGACAGCATGGGCTGTGTATTGACATTGTTCTCCTGAGCCAGGACAAACAATTTCAGGCTTGGCACAGACGTTTAAGAACTGTTTTTAAGAGAAGCTTGTTTCATCTTCACAGCAGTCACTGCTAATACCACAGGGGCACCATGCCAAGACAGGATCATCTCATAATCCAACTAATCCCATTATGCCAAGCTTCGTGTGGTCCCTCAGTTTGGTAGGAGTCTCAGAAATCATTGTTTTTAAGTACTGATTGCTAACCTGGTATGGGCTGAGCTGAACTGGTTGCTGTGACCCCTTAATGCACTGACATATTTAACTACTCATAAAGCAGCTTAGCAGAAATATTTTTTTAACATTTTACAGTTTTTTGAAAACATTTCACCTCCAATACCTGCATCTTCCTTCAGCTCATCCAAATGCAGCTCCTCACCAAATGAGGTCACATTCGTTGTGGCTGCTGTTGTACTCTCTTGCTGCACCTCTTCTGAGGCAAGTGCCTGGCACACAGGAGCTGGAGGGTCGTTCTGCGTTGCTCTCGTGGCATCGTCACCAGTGCAGGCTTTGCCTTCAGTATCTAAAACACAAATCATTTGATCTTAACTAAACCATGAGCAGTGAAAGCTGAAATTCCCTGCTATCCTCTTGAGAAGCGTGAGTCTCAAAGCTGCTAGTGCACAGGGGACAGAGATTTTTCTTAGAGCAGCACCTGATCTCTAACAGTGTTAAGCATCTGTAATGCACTGCATGTGGAGACCCGCGCTTCTGGATAATAATATCCACCCAGTTTTCTCAGTGGGGCACCTTTTTCTGTGGGCATCCAGCAGCCTGGGGAAAAGGCCATTGTGCCTGTACAGGAGGGCCACTGTGCTCTGGAGGCACCTGCTGTGTGGGAGAAGAGCACAAGCATGGGAAATCAGAGATCTCTGGGACAAGGCAATTCCTGGCATGAGCAGAGCTCATGGTGCAGCATGTGCACAGGCTGGTCTGACGTGTCTGAGCTGGTTCAGGCTCTGTGCACGACACCCTGCCATCCAGCTGCCCCAGCAGTAATGCCAGAGCCTTACCGAAGACAAGGCCGCTAGTATTTCCTACTAAGCTGTAGGTTTTGAGCATAGTTTTAGTTACTCAGCTTTGAAAAGTGTGTTCTGTGTGACTGAGCTGATCAGAAATTCAAATCCCTCTTCCTGCAGACCTACAAACTGCTCCCTTTGCTTACTCTGAAAGATTTTTGTGCCAGTGATCCCTGCAGCTGTACGCATCTTGATGACTGAAGCTTTTCTAGCTTTCTCCTATTCAGGCTGAGTCCTCAGAATACAAACTATCCTTTTACTTCAGGACTCTCTCAGAATGTAGATCTACATTACTGTTGCAAACCAAAGCAAGCCATTACTTCTCACTCTATCCAGTGCTCTGTGTTGATGGACATGTCTGCTGCCCACCCCTGACCTCCTAACTCGTATTTCTCAGCCGTAGACACTCCTTTCTGGAAACTGACAGGGCTATGTTTTCTTGCAATGATATCACAAGTTTCTTAAATATTGATTTAAAATAGCTAGCATTCACAGCTACCCCTTTTTAATACTACTTGGACAATCTGCAGAGTAATTTATTGTGCTTTTGGGTAAGGGTATCAGATTTTGGCCGAGATGCTGCAGAAGGGATGCAGTATTTTTGTACGCTGAGCTCACTCAGTCTGCCTCATAATCACGTTTGGTGAAAAGTTACTGTTCTTAAAATAGCCCTTGCAGTAGCACAGTTGCTATGATACAGGGAAGGGGAGGGGGAAAAAGTTCATTGCCTACATTTCAGCTCATTGTGAAGGCAGCCTATACATAATCATCGGTGTATTAAGAGCTGCCTGCATTATCTGACAGGCAGCCCATATCTCAGTGCTGTAAGTACAGCTACATCTGATCAGTTTTGCCTTCACAATGGGGAGAAATGGCGGGGAAGCTCCCTAAATGTTTGCAAGGTAACTCTGCTTTGCACGTTCCTTGCATCCTTTGGAAAGGCAAGCTGCTGCCAGCTATGCCACAATGAAACCGCAGTCAGAGACATGAGTTCCTTCACATCCCGGCCAATGGACGGGGTAATGACTAATGAAGCCATGACAAGCAGAAGACAGCTCTGTTTGAAGAATTTCTGTGAGGAGCGTTTGAGACTCACAACAATGATGTTCCTGGGCAGAAATGATCAGCTCCTCCTTAGATCAAAGTGAGTTTGCTGCTTTGATTGGCAGTGGGTCCCCATACCGTATTTTAGAGATCATTTGGGGACAGGAGAAAGCACAGACTTTAAATCCACTGGTAAGAAAAGCAGCAGAGTCTTGAGATTGCAAAGTAATCAGGAGAAGTCAGGCTGTCATTTTGTTGGGAATGAATCCCACTTTGTGCCGGACTGTGCACATAGATCCTCTTACAGAGTGCGAGTTGGTTCCCTGGAGTGAAGCTGTATTTTAGGTTGAGGAGTTTTCAAGGGGCAGGTTGGCATTTGCCCCCCGTGAGCAGAGCAGGAGAGGAAGGAAGGACAGAAGGGGCCCAGGCTGTGCGACTGCGCAGTGTGTCTGGGCAGCTGGGTCTGGGGTTGTGTGAGGAGAAAGGGTGACATAACCTGGTAGGATGACTCATCACCAGAGCGAGGACGGTGCAATTTCACCCTGGGCTGCTCACAGATTGATGCAGATTCTGCGCTGGCTTTGTGGTTTGCTCTGAGCCAAACAGTCCGGTTTCAAATGCTGCTTGACAGACCTTGTGCTACGAAACCGGAGTGTGACACAGCTTTTGTAAGTGCCTGAAGTGGATCTGGAGATTCTCAGACTACAGCTTCATCCCAGTTTGGGCTTTTTATGAAAGTGAGCAGGAATCAGGTCCCTGGAAGTGGAGTAGAGCCTGATGAAATAGAGGGATTTTAGGATTTACTGTAGTCTTTTAGCATAGTATTGCTGCTTTGACAATTGCAACTTCCTGTGTAAATGAGGTCTTAGCCTTGAAACTGCTGCCTCTTCAGCTCAGTCCAAGTAGGGCACTAATCATTTACGGAGAATTATTTGGGTCAATTTTTTATTCCAGTTAATAAGCTGCTTTTACTAATAATATAGTAAAATAACCCTGGAGATTCACCGCACTTTGTAAAGAAAAATAACTTGTAGGGCTGCAGTGTCCTTCAACTGACTGTTAGCTGTTCTTTTTTTCCTGAGCAGCAGGGTGGTACTGAAAATGTGTTTGATGTTTATAGGAGCTCTATGCAAGTTTATTGCGGACAGGTAAGCAGTCTGTTTGCAGCTGCCTTTTCAAAAGCACAGCATCTCATCACTTCTCACTGGACTACATGTATTTATTTAAACTATTTTAATTTTGTTAAAATGATCTTGCAACTTAATATCATCAATTTTTCTCCCAAATAGTTCTTTATGCATGCAAGAGGTTTATTCGTTCATTATTATTATTATTACCTTTTAATGTGTTCTACAGAAGTTTTGCAAAGCTCTAGATATGCATGTCTTCATATTCATGGATTATGGGAAACTTTCATACTCCTAGCAGAAATGGGGTGTATTTTTCTGTTCAATAATGCTAATATGCTAATAGGGCAACTGATTATCTAGAATTATAGAGACACAAAGAGTTCAATGGACAGGAATAAAAAAATGAGCTTTCTAAAAACTTCAATTTTAGAATAAGCTGATGGTTTGATAGATTATTTTTTAACTTGAGCATAAAACTCTATTAAAATATATCCAATATAATTAAAAAAAAAAAAAACAAACCTATTTAAAACTCTTTTTCTAACTCTTCAGTTGCTCAGATAGGCTCCAGCATAGCATCACTGAGTATTGTCCCACGGGCTATTTATAGGCATGGCATTTGTTTTATACAAAGAAACTCAATTATTAGGTTAAAAGAACATAATTTCTATCTATCAGATTGGCCAAACTCAAAAGCCCAGTCTTTCTTCATGACAATACTTTCTGCTATAAGGTTTTCAAAGAAAAGATGGATTTATTTATTTATTTATTTAATCTCTGTTTAGCTGGAAATGGCGATTGGGATGTTGTCCGTAACATTGGGAGCTCACTTGATCTCACAGAATAGCCACCCAGATCTGTCACCTTCGAGCGTCTGTTGGGGCCTTGGAGCAGCGATGCACAGAACCTTGCTCCTTTGTGCATGTTTCTGACGCTTTATCATCTTTCCTTCAGTGGTTTCTGCTGAACCTGGTTTGTGCTCAGGAAAGCTTTAAAATGACACTACCAAACGCTCCACTTTTCCATGTGAAATAAAAATAGACGGAATGGTAATATGTTTTGTCACAAACTTGGTTTACCAGAAAGACAGCTGAAAACGTCAGATTAGTATCATTTCATAAGATTTGGATTCATGGGTTGTACACATTAGCTGAACACATCTGTATGTCTAAGTTTATGTTTATACCTGCTTTAGCTGACTTTCTTGGCAGTAGGATTTAGCTAGTTTTAGAGCAATTGCGTAAAATGTACGTACCAGCTCAGATGGCACCATGGACAAATCAGGTGAAGGTGGAGTTGCTTTTAAGATGGTAAACCATCAAAAATTAAACTGCATGAATAGATTGCAGCAAGGAGGCATTTGAAGAAATACATGCTTAATTCAGTTAGTGAATTTTCCTCTCTATTTGGATTGAAGGTTTTCCTTTTTATTAATTTGATTGTTAGGTTTCTTTCTTTTTTTTTTGCAATTATGTGTTTCCTGTGATCCTGAAAAAAAACTGATAAAAAGGATGAAGAACTTTTACTTACCTTGTTCCATCATCTCCAGAAGGCCTTTCTTAATGAGTTCATCCCGACCTTGTCGTGCTGTCATCTTCTTCTCCAGCACTGCATGAAGTAGTAGCATAACACAGCACCAGTTAACAACAGAGTATTCATATAATGGAGTGAGAAAGATGCAACGTGCAAATTCCCTCCAGTCTCAACTGCTGTGTGCTTGGAAAGAACTGCAAGAGATTTGTTTTGGGGAGCATGGACCGGTCAGCCTGTTTGTGCCTTTTGCTTTGTTAAAGCAGCTGTAAAATCACCCACATGTAGAGCTGAGACTCTAACCTACTGTCTGATCACCCTGAGTGCAGAGTAATGAGGATATTAGAGCCTTCATGCTGTTTAACATGACACAGAGCTGCTTCAGGAAGCTTTGTCCTTCACTGCAACACTCTACATGATATTGGGACAAGTGGAGGGAATCGCACCATCCTATCCTAGGAAAAGGCAAGCGAGTTTGTCTCCTTACTGATCTCCTGGGACATCCCTGGAGACTAGCGAGAGCGTGCAGCAGTGTGTGCTGGGCTCCTTCACCGTGGAGACAGCTGCTTGAGGGAAGGCATTTTACATGCTGTAGCTCCCTCCTGTCACTTTTGATAGTGTTGCTGTGACCTATATAATCTTCACCCCAAATAAAAGGGGTGGTGGTACTTGAGGCCATAAATGTAGTCTATTTTGGAGAAGGGACAGCCCATGAAAAGCAGTCTGTGTTGAGGCTTCTGCTTCACTCTCATATTTTGACCTTTTCTTCCAAATGTGCTATATTGTATTACATAGAAAGTCAGTCTATATGGGCTCTTTTCTAACCTTAAATATTATTAATCTCTAACATGCTGAAATCTCTGAATTAGGTTTAGATCAGGTCACCATTAACATTTCCTATGTACTCATCAGACACATTACATGAATAAAAACTGACTGATGATTTTTATTTTTTTCAACAATGAGTTATGAGTTAAATGAGCAATATACAGCTATGAACATATGTAGATTTCACCTAAGCTAAGCTTTGCTCTCTGCAGCATCACTCTCTTGTTCTCATCCTACCTGCAGATGTCTGCTTTAGCTTCTCATTTTTCTTTTTCCGCCACTTCCATGGTTTGAAGATCCTGCCCAGTGTTGCCAGTTTGCTGTTCCTCCTCACTGGCGGAGTTCGAATCCCTGAGACCAAGTAGTCAGAACGCATTGCAGGGGACTGCTCCATCTCATCTGAGAGGGGAAGAGAGAGGAAAAACAGCTGTTAGACAAAGCACTTCAGCATAGACGTAAAAAGGGGAGGCAAAAGGAGGCTAACGAGCACTCAGTCTAGTCACCAAGATAAGCAGTGCAAGACTTTGAAAGAAAGTCTCTGCATTGCTGGAGCCAACGGCCAGGCTGAGGGATGCCAGCCAGAAGAATTCAACATCACCGGGCCAGCCGGGTGCTTCCTACCAGCTGTTCTCCTCATGCTGGTCTTGCACAGTACCTGTCTGGATGCCAAATATTTTAGTATCTCTACTGCTGCTGTCCCTCATGGATTAATCAGGGCTATTAGGGGCCCATAGAGAGGGGCACGTGCTGAATTTGTACGCCCTGTGCTTTATTCCATCGCTTTCCTGCCTTTGTCCGTGCCTGGTACTCACCAAGGTAATGGTGTTAGCCTCCCTCCCAAGGGCTGCGTGTAACTGCATTACAGCCTTCTGAAATGTGGAGAGTGAAAGCTCCCGATGGCTTTAATAGAAGCAGTAGAAATTTAACACATCTGTAAATCAGGCCCATGCGGCCTCCGGTTAATCACGTAAATGTAATGTTCATTTAGAAAAATTTAGACCTTTATGAAAAGCTGAGAGGAAATGTGAGAAAGCTCAGGTCCCTCCTGAATTCCCAGCTTCCAGATCTGTTCTCAGGCCACAGGATATTACTGCCTTTTAAATGAACTCTTTTCACATAAGCTAACACAGAACACACTGCCTTCTGTAAGCTAATGCAAATCTGTTCTATAAGAATAGTTTGTTTGATATGTGCTACGTAAGTAAAAACTTAAACTATTGTGCAAATTTATTCCTTGAGGAAGCTAAGGGGGAAATTCTTTCCCTTTTGCCCAGCCAAGCCACAGGAACTCAGAGGTAATGCTTCAGCTGGAAAAGCAATTTTGGTATATTTTTAATATTTTGTCTTGAAAATACACTAAGTTTTGCTTATAGGCAAACAATGCATACTGACTATTCACAGTTGTGTGCTAGCCAGTACCATGGAAATAAGTAGCACGGTTCCATAAATGGGGTTATTGATGTCTTTGCTGAGATTGTATTTGAGCACCAATACAGTGATTGTTAAAAGAGAAGCTGCCATCAGTCATCAGACACATTACATGAATAAAAACTGACTGATTATTTTTTTCAACAATGAGTTATGAGTTAAATGAGCAATATGCAGCTATGAACATATGTACGTTTCCTAGTAATTTCTCTCTGAAACAACAACGTTTATCATAAATTGCTTTATGACTGCAAGATAAAAACTGTGTAATGTCTTTTAGGCTTTGTTTTTAAGTTAACAAGGTGAAAATGCTTAAATCGCAGCATGGAGGTGGGGATTTCCAAGTAAACAGGAAACAATTTTTGGAAGATTATTAAACACAGCAGGGGAATGAACACATTCCTCCTCTTCCATTTAATTTTGAAAATACTGGTAATAGAGATGAATCATTCAGTGGAGACAAACTAAAAACTTGGCCACGTGAACGATCAGAGCAGAGAAAAGGCTGTAACCATCCCCCCACACTGCGAGGGCCCAGTGAAATTGTCTTTCTATGTACTGAAGTTAGAGCATATTTTGCTTCATTCCACAGAGCTTATCTTGGGTTTTAATTTAGAAGAGATTTAAAATGTACATAGAAATATATTTTTGCCTTTGGAAGAATGATGTCTACCCAAGGTGATTGATGATTTACAGTTTGGAGGTCAATTTTAAGTTGAGAGCAGAAACTAGCAATGAGCCTAGCAGAGAAGGAGGGCAGTAGCCTACATACCACAGCTGGAGTGCCAAGATATCCTGCTCCTTTCCTAATTGCTTGTTCAAAAATGAGAAGTATTGCAGAAATAAGCTTTGAAGAAGTAGAGCTGCTCTTGATTACAGAGATGGCAATGAGAATGGAAAATGTCAGAGCAGATCTGCTATTAATTTGCCATTATGATTACTTTAAAGCTGTAATAGAAGCTTCAGAAAATAGCATTTGGCCATTTATTGTGACATCCCTTGAGTAGGAATGGAAACGTTAACAAAATTAGCTCATCTCAAAAGAGCTGTAGATCAGACTGTAAATCAGACCCTTGTCCCTGGAACCTACAGTGGAGTAGGACAGCCTCAGCTTAGCCAGCCCTGGAGACCAGAGGGAGCTACTCTGGTGCTCAAACGCTTTCTACCATCCCAGGAACTTCTCAAGCATGCAAGTGAAGATTAAGTAAGAAGCTGATTTAAAGCAGCACCTTGGCAAGTTACTGATCCTACTGCATTTCATTCAGGATGTAGGTGTCTGCAAAGTGGTTTAGGCATCATCCACGTGTTTTGTTTAACATGGGTAGCATGAGATAATTTTCTGGTTTTTGCCAGATAGCAGGGGATGTAGACAGAACCAGGAAGTCATTCAAACCCAAATCTGTGTGTGTCTAGCAATGTTTATTATCCCAGATATTCCCCTAAGAAAGAGAATGGGAAGATATTGCAAAGCCACTAAGAATTCCCTAAGTGCCATGTAGTGATCAGTGCTTCTTCAGTTTCTACCAGCCCTGACAACTGGGTTTCTTCTATCCCCTTCTGCCCTCTTGGTTGTGGAAATGTAAGAATCTTATGCCTTAGACTTTGGTTACAGATGAAATACAGATAGAAAGAAAATGTCAAAGAAGGAATAGTAGCTAAAACAAATGTTCCAGTGGGGGTTTTCGTGGGCTTTTAAACTTTATTAATGCTTCTCATATGGTACAGACAGTTCTTAAGCAAATGGTTTTATCACCTGGTACATTTTCACCATATGCAGTTCCTACACTGTGCATTTGGAGAGATGGACACACATAAAAATAGATAGAGACACAGTAAGACAGATGTCCTGAAGTCATAAATAACAGGGAAATGGTCTCACTGGCAATGAGAATCACAAGAAAGCCCTTGGAGCTCCTCATTTCCAGTCAGTTCATTTTTTCTTGGTTGTGGGTTGGCTGCTTGGGAGATAAGAAGTTGACAGCACAAAAAGCAGTTCCCACGTTCAGCAATGAATACTGAAGGAGAAGGCACGCCTAAATATCAGCCAGTTCCTGCAGCCAACAAGCTGCCAAGACTTGCCAACCCTCCAACCGCTCTGTGAAATATTCAGCACATTTTTTTAATCTGCAGTCAATATTTTAATTGTGCTAACTGCTCTGTGGAATAATGTGGTTATTTTTCCCAGAGCCTGATAGCCTGGGGCCAGGCCATGAAATTACATAGAGGATGTCTGCAAAATGTAAACAGTCAAGAGCCAAATCAAGACTCCAAATCAGCAGAGAGAAATGAGCAACAGCTTAACTAGCTGTGTAATGTAGAAGGATGAGGGACAATCATTATACAGGGTCAAGCAAGCACAAGCTTAACCCACAGCACAGCAACCTAACCCTGTCCAACACAGGGAGGCCAGGCTCTGCTTGGCCATCACTGCTCAGACCAATTGGTCCCACACTGTCCTGCCAGGAGACAGTCGTCAGCCCGTGGGGCCAGAGCATTTTGCTCTGGCTGAAATAATCAAAATTCCTTTCAAGTCCCTGCTGTACCCTATTGAGAGCAAAGGCTTCTGTGCTGGAGATCCAGATCCAAACCAACCCCTCATACATCACACAGTTGTCATCTGCTCTGTGTGTGTCAGAGGGGTGGAAATGAACACGGCTGTGCCTCTGATGATGATGATGCAGGGCAAGTGATTCTTGCAGTGCTAGTGTAATTTCTAGAGCTACTAACCGTGGTCAAGAGCGTGCACGGCTTGATATGAGACATCAAAATCAGATGAGGGGAGAGGTTGTAAGCTGTCGGATATTGCTCTGCAGTGCTGCTCTGGGCTGCAGAATAAGCGAGGCAATGGAGAAGAAGGAAACCAAGCATAATATTCCTTACATTTGGCTACAGGGTCTAACCTCTCAGAAAGTCTGAGCATCTGCAGCTTCTGTTTACATCAGCAGCAGTTGTGGTTGCTCAGTGTTTCTGAAAAATGCCCCATTGCTTTCTTCTTTAAAATACCGTGGTGACATAAATAGATGACTTCTCCTGTTAGTTCCTCCTCTATAGGAATTGTGCATGGATAATGCAGTTTTTCTGCACGTTGAAGCTTTCCCATTTACAGATGTCAAGTCCTGACTCTATCCCATCCAGCCTCCCACGGAAGTGGGGCAGGTTTGCTGAGAGTACTGTTAAGTTTGTGTCCTGGATGTGTGATGGAAGAGTGCCTTATGCCTGCACGTAACCTTCACTTGTACAGCAGATGGTTTCGGTGCTGAGACAATCATTTCTGGCTGATATCAGTGTTGTGAAATTGAGCATTGGGTTCAGTCAGTTGGGTCTGTCTGCTTGGGTTTTTCATGATGAGACAAAGAGCCCGTAGCTTGATGCCCGGGTTGCTGATTATAGCAACTGCAGGCTGATGTATGGCAGTGGGGAACATCGGGAATCCAGAGCCAAGTTACACCGACCTTGCCACAGAGAGAGGCTGTGAGAGACTTGGGATGCCCTCCTGTGAATACGCAAATTGCAGCAAGAAGTTTATGGGAAGATGAAGGATGCTGAATTTTAATGTGCTGGGAATTTTGGTAACTTAAATTTATGGTAATGGAAGTTATGCCTTGCTAAATTCTCTGTGTACGCTGTTAGGAGAAGGACCACTGAAAAACCTGCAACCTGCAGGCAGTTTAAAAATAACACGGCAGACAAGAGCTGCAGGCAAATTTGTAAGGCAGGCGTGCTCTGTTTTCTGATGAATGGGTCTGTAATGCAGCTCTGCATGTTCTCCCCTTTAATGTTATTGCATCTGTCTTTGCAACTCAGACACAGAGTTAAAAAAAGGCAAAAAGGGTCACTTTGGTCCACTCTAGAGGGTAGGGACGGTGAGTGGAATCAAAATGACCTTTTTGGCTTTTGGGACAGAGGTGCTTTTACCACTACTGACTTTCAATGCTGCCTAGAATTACTGTCTACCTCTAAAAACGGTGTTAAGGGGGATGTCACAGGGAGAGCTGAGCTTTTAAAGGGTTCATGTCTACTACTGGTCAGTCGTGCAAGCCAGACATTTGTGAGGCTAGCCAAGAAAAGCACTTCTCTACAAAGGGTGCTCTGCAGAGAGGGTATTTTTTATCTCGTGAGAGAAACCTGCAGGGGCAAGAAGGCAGAAAGGTTGTCTTGGTTTTAGAGTAAGGAATATCCTGAGCTTTGGGAAAGAGAATGAGCAGCAGGAACAGGTTTTTTTCTTGGTTTAGCATCCTAAAAGAGGAAGAACTGATCACAATGATTGAATCTGCAGGATAGGGGTAAATTGTTTGTGTCTAGGAGCCTTTGAACACTTCTGTTATGTTCCAGAGAAGCAGAATTCAAACTGGAGAGCTTTTTTTTTTTTTTATTGCACTAGTTAGATGTCTCCTGTGATGGACCTCTTCCTTGTTCTAAAAATGTTTTGTCACCTGCATTTCTGCAGACATCCTCTCTTTCTTGACTCCCTTTGAAAGACAACTGTGGTGGAATGTTCCAGTTTGAAGTTTCCATTTCAGTCTTATTTGAATATGTTGTATTTTGATTTTTCCAATTTGGAATGATGGTTAGAAATTAGAAATTAAAATCAGAAATTAGAAAAAAAGCTTTTGATGAACCTGACATTTATTTAATTTTTAAAGGACTTTGTATTTGGAGCTGTGAACGTTTCAATACTGTCTTGCATTGGTTTGGAAAAAAATACACAGAATCCTTTGTAAAACACAAAACCTATTCCTAAAAGTTTAGTTATTTAGAAAAGGCAAGGTACTTGTAGTACATTATTGAATATAATCATAGGCTAATTGTGGATGCACAACTGCTGACGTGACATAGATTGTTGCTCTAGCACATCATATTTGCTACATCAGAAAAATATTGAAACAAAGTAGGGAAAATTACAGGACTGAGGTGCAAATTCAGACATTTCCCTATTAAATTTTTAGATTTTGTATGGTCACCAATGTACATAAAAAATGGCTTGAATTCTTATCTCTCTGTTCTCAAAATTGTATTCCTTTATGTTCATGATTTCCCATCTTGGATTTCATTTCACCCAATATGGTAATCCCATAAGGAAGCAGATGGATAGTGGGCCAGGTTCATCCACATAATAACTACGTCATTCATTGAGTACCTTGGGGGGAAAATCTGGCATAGTAAATTTGTGCACACTTCAGACTCATGGAGATAAACACTAAGATAAATGGCAGAATGGCATAGGGGAATAGTCCTTCGAGCATCGTACCCAAAACAGCTCCGGGCTCAGCTTCCACTGAGTACAGGCTGTTCTTGGGCTGTATCACCTTTCTTTTAGGCAGGTGGTATGAATCCTGATTATGATTTTATACTTCCCTGCATGAAAATGCAAGTTACGGTGCTTTTCTTTGTAGAAAGAAAAAGAGTCTGAGCTTCCATTTTCACTTCAAACTCAAATGTTTGCCATGTATCCTTGTTCTATAATTTCCACTGCTCCTTCATATGTTAAATTATGATTTCACATTTTTCTTTTATTCAAGGAGGGGAAAAAAAACCAAACCCAAAACACTGGTGGGTGGTAGAAGGGGGCTGTGCTTGCCAAGGAAGTTTATTTCCATTCTGTCATGCTGAGCCTCCCATCAAAGTATTTGGATTTTAAATCAAGGTTTAGCTGAAATGAATGGGGAAACAGATTAAACTTATCAAAGGAAAGAGAGCAGGGAAGTGCAACTCCAGTTAAATCTCTTAGATAAAAATACGCTTTATATGCTTGAGATTTGTGATTTCTTCTAGAAAGCGTTTCTTCGGGAAGTTGACTTATCACCTAATGGCATTACTGCCATATGAGCCAAGGTGCAAAGGAATTAATCAGGAATCTTTCATGCTTTTTGGATCATTGTGTCAAGTCCTAATAGCACTTCCCGTGATTTACAGTGCGCAGTGTGACATTAGCGATTCATTAACAAAACAAGTTTTTCAGTGTTTGCATAAAAGAACCCAAACTGTGCTTTACCTGGATAAGGAAGAACTAAATAACAGTAAGAAAATTAGACTAATGAAGGATTGCTGTATAATCACAATCAATTCAGTTACCTGAGCCTGTACGATATCTTATTTCGAGAGGTAAAATTTGACATTTCCATGCCTTTCACCCACTGAGAGCTTGCTCAGGCAGCAGGCAGAGCAGCATCTCCCAAGAGTCACAAAAAATCTATTTAAATAAAGTCAAATGAGCACTGCCTCTGCAGAGGGCCAAGAGGCAGACTGTGCACCAAACCTTGTCCTTCCTGCATCTGCAAAGGGTTTTGTACCAGAGACGTGTTACAAATTCCCAGGACTGGGCAGTTTCCCCAAACCACTTGGAGAGATGCTGTTCTGCAGGACACAGGGAGGCCGAGCCCTGGAAGCACAGGAACGGCTTGCATTAGGCTTTCCATGCACTCCTACTAGGAAAGCTGTTGTCTGCACTGCAGGACCAGTGTTTCATCACCTGCAGTTGTTTAATTAGCTGTAGCCTTGCTGCAAACCTGTTGAAAGGATGGTTTTTTATAGCTTCCACAGGGAGTCTGCAGACTGAAACACACCGTGCCATCTCCAAGAGGCACCTCCACATCCACTTCACTGCAGTTTATCCCTGAGCAGTTACCTTTAGAGGGACGTGTAACACCCAGGGAAGTCATCGGTGTAAGAGCACCATGCTTGCTAACAGGGAACTATGCATGGCTTTTTTTCTGGATTCATGCCCCAGAATTGATCTGTTTAGAGTTTGTTCTGTTTATGGGAGTCTGTCTGTGAGATATACAATCAGCTGTCACTTCATATCCATCCCAAAATTGTATATTAGAGAAATAATCAAATCCTCATGTCCTATGCACTTCTATGCCCTTGTAATTTAATGTATAATTTCCTTCTTCTCTCGAAGGCAGCAGAGCTTTCTGTTGGTGATCTGTCACTGTTCAATGCCACTACTGCAGATAGAAAACATTCTTTCTGCTTTATGAAACCCGAGAACATCTGCTTTTTGTTTGTTTTCTCCTTTATCACTACTTCTGCTTTGCACTTTCACTTTCCTTACCACCATTGGCAACAAATACACATTAGTCAACAGTCTTTCCTGCATGCTTCAGGCCTGCTATGCAGAATAGGACAGAGATTTGGAAGAAGAAATACTTAGACAACAAAAAATATGACATAAAGCAGAACAGAGAAAAGTAGATAGAAAACAGGCACAGTGACTGAATTAAACTTTTATCTAAAGGTTATGAATCCAATTTGGTTCCTTGTAAAACTGTTATAAAGCTGCCAATGATTTCTACATTTGGTTCATATACAAATTGTGATGAAACCCTTCTTAGGAGGTCATATCACCTGAATGAATGGTTAAATACTTTCTAGAGATGGCTTGGTCTGCTGCACATAACATTCTGTAAGTATAAGACACATGTAGGAAATAGTTTGAGGGAAGCATTGTTTTTAAAGATCCATTTATCCTACTGTCTACTGGTATTTTCCAAAGAGGCAATTATACTAAATAGTTGTAAGTCTTCAAAAGACAGCAAGGTACCCCAAACCCGCTGTTATCCTCAGCAGCTTTGAAAAGACACGCACATAGAGTCAGACAGTATAAAGTTCCCATGGGCAATGGCACTTCTCACCTGTTAAATCTTGTGTCAAAGTTGACACTATCTGCTCCTTACCATGGCACTATCTCAAGGCTCAGACAAGGGCTTTAAAGCACTGATCTAACAAAACTGCAACATGCTTAACTCTAGAGATCTGAGTATCTTTAAAAATTAATGAGTTCCTGGGAGGTCCATACTCTGAAAATTGAGATTCTGCTTCTAAATTGATGGGCTCTGGTTAACAATCTTTAAGGTGCTAATAGAGCAGTATGTGTTCTAAAACGAAATTCTCTAATGGTCATGAGCCAAGAGAAATAATTGCTTATCCAGTTTACTGTAGTGATTATCACTGTCTGAAACAAGGCCACAGTCTATTCCTAATGGGAATGGTAGGATCTTTAGGACAAGGAACCAATCTGGAAATTACTCCAAATATATGGAGCTGTCTCCTCTGCAGCTCTTGGAATTACTCCATTCCAGATCATTTTTTTTTCTTGTATTATAGGAAAAATAAACTAAGTTGTAATCCTTGCCCCGTGTAAGAAATAAAAGAATAGAGAGACAGTGTCCCACCTGGCAACAACAAAATGAGAACTTGGCAGAAGAAATCTCTGTCCATTAAATCTCTATGTTGCCCAGTAGCCGAGCATGGACAACAACTATGAATGTAACTGCTATTCTTTTTGCTAATGTAATATATTGGCTGTGTCTACATTAGCAAGTAATGCAGCCCGTTAGAAGTGGGTCTGTGAGCAGCTGATGCTGAGAACTCAATATCTTCTGGTGTGCATTTGTTAAGTAGTGTGATCCTGTGACTAACTTGACAGAACGAGCTCTTTCCTTACAAAGTGCAAAGGAAAGAAAATTCTTCTTTAAAACAAAAATGTTGTCCAAACTAAACAACCAGCCTTCCAAAAATGAACTGAGAATTCCTGTACTTTCTTTCCAGAGGAAGGATAAAGATCATTATTTCTCTTACTAAATTACAAGATTCAAAAGCCCCTAAACACACATGCAAATTCATATGAGTTGTGGTACCAAAAGTCAGTAACTTTCATCAAGACTTTGGCTCTCAAGCTTTTGGTAAAGTAAAAATTCCCTTGTGTCGTGTTTTAGCCCATATTACAGCTTATCTGAAATGTCCATAGACTACACTTGTCTGTTTTACATCCCTTTGACTGGAACGGCATATATCTTCCTAGAGCTCTTCACCAAGACATTTTAGCATCAATTAAACTGCTATGCATAAATTATCAAAATAGATATAATGACAATTTCATACTTGCTAGAATGATGCTGTGGTTGTGACAGAAAAAGCAAATTTACTCTAACGCACAGATGGACAAGTTTCTTTTAGCTTGTTCTTTTCAGAGGTTTATAGTGCACTGAATGTAGCGAAGAAAGGGCTTTGCATTTACCAGAGTTCTGCTGATTTCTGTGAGTCTTTATGCCGCTGGGTGCAAGGACTGAGATTTGTATTAATTTTTTTACTTCATAAAACATTATTTCCACACAAACTAGACAATTGTTGCTAAAAAGAAGTCAGAAAATGCATCATCGTAATTTCTTGAAATGGTTACAGATTTGTCTGTGAACAATAAATGTTTACATTTGAAAGAAAGGTCTTAAATACCATTTTAATATTAATGTTCTTTCAAGGAGTAACTTTATGGGCTAGTTAGGTTGTACTGCTTACAACAACTGCAAAGGTCACATAATAAACTTCAACAATGTTTGCAGATGGCTACTCTATCTCTAGGAACACTAGGCAATAGTATGTACAAGTGTGATGTTTAACGACTGCAGTCTTACACGATCTTGGAAAGAGCTACCTTAAACTGAAATAAACAGAGGAGGAAGGAGGTAGCATACAAACATATTCAAAGTAGGTACAAAGAATGCCATGAGCTAAACTAAAATCTAAATGATAACTGCTGAGAAATGGCTTTTTTGATATTTTTAAAGTCTACTATCAGTATTTCCATTTAAAAGTCTTATAGCAGCATTGGTAAAGGTTCCCCACATCTGCCTTTAAGTGCCTGGAAGTTTTCCGTAAGTGCCATCGCATGGCTAATGCGTCAGGCGTTGTCCTGCCCCCCTCGATCAGCCTCAGATGAAACAGGAGAGGTTGTAGCAGCTCTGTGTTGCACAAGGTTTTCCTACTAATCAATTTTCCCACAGCTTTGTCAAGGCAACTTAGTGGTTGAGGCATGGTGGATGTGGAGCAGCTTAAATCTACCTTGGTGTAACAATCCCTCTCTGTACTGTGTTTCACATACATGCACAAATTGCTGGTCAAAATCCACTTCTGCACGTTTTGTCTGAGCTGGTAAGATTGCCTCAGTTCTGCCTTTAGAAGGTCTCATAAAGCTCAAATAACATCGAAGGAAAACCAGCTTGGAATATTTTTACCCTGTCTGACCTAAATTTATGTATTTTTTAGTTCTTCCAAGAGAAAGAGAAATGGAATAACTACTCCCCCTTCTCAGTTTTTCAGCTTTCATATTTTAACTGTGTTCTCAGCTGCTTGCATGAGTCATGGAGAGCTGGAAACAAGACACCCCCCACCTCCCACCCCCCAATATTAGAATAACTGCTTCCTCATGGGGAAGCCTATGTATGTTTTGGGGTATACCACTAAAAAGCCACAAAAATCTCCTGAAGGCTTCTTTGTGCCAGACACCTACATGGGAACTAATAGAGGAATATCTTAGTTGCAAAAACTGATTACTTATGAGTGTAATGAAAACTAAGATACAGAAAGATTTCCATATCCCTCTGTCTTGAAATGTATGCCATTGTTCTTCAGCATTTGCAGAGATTTCAGACTGCTGTTGACTTTGTGGATTGTTTTGTGTAATTATGATATTGAATTTCACTGGTCTAGGCTGAATTTGTATTTGATCCTGTGATGTTCCAAGAAACTCTGAAATCCACAGGCTTTTATGAGAACTAGAAGGGTGTTCAGTGCTTGCCAGGCTGATCCACGCTATTCCAAGCTAACATGTTCATCATGGCCTGTTCCTTCCTATGCAGTGCAGGTTATATCCAGACTAAATCTCTGTTTGAAGCTACCTATAATATTATGTTTAGAAACAACAGAGGAAACTCAAGGCAGAAAACCATTCTTCATTCTGAAATCCCATAACTTCCTTTTGAATAAGGCAGATTGCTCATACTTCGGCTCATGTCTACACTGAGCAGAGCATATCAAAGCAGGTTAAGGATCTCGTGCAGTAAGAGACAAAAAAGAAAGAAAGGTCAACTTACTCAAGCATAAGCCAAATTCATTGGCAGGCCAAATGGATTTATATAGCAAACATTTTTCAACATTTTTTACTGTTGTATTAACAGAGGATATCGGTATCACGTATGCCTGTCAGCTCTATTGCATTCATAGGCATGTATTATTAAGCCTTATACTGCCCTATTTCAGTCATGTTAGCTTGAGCTTATCTGCCTCTGACATAGAGCTTCAGTCCTAAATTCCTGAACATAAGGTCAGACAAGGAGTTTGTCACACTGGAATTACATCTCCCCATCAGAGACTGTTCCCTTTCTCACTGGGCTGCCCTTCCTCTTCTCTGTACCCATTCTGCTTTTACACTCAACTCTGGTTTTTGCTATCATTTCAACATTTGTACAGATCTGAGTACTTATCCTGCAGGCAGCCTTCTCTTCCTGCTCAGTACAGTTTACTGATCCTCTGGACAATAACAGTCTGACTTTAATCACGACTATGCAGGAAAAGCCTTTCTTCTCAGAGAAAGCTTTTAGATGTTACAAGTATTCAGGATTCGTTTACCACATTGGTTAATGAAGCAGAGCTAAAAATACCACATGTTCCTTTGACATTGCCCATTCATTACAATAAATGACTGAAATTTCTGTGACTGCAGGACAAAACATGTTTTATGTTTTTGCTTTTAAGTGAAGCTGTGTATAAAGCTCTTTGCCACTTGGAATATCCTCTTAGTGTTTTACATAAGAGGATAGCAAAGTTTATTTGGAAAATGCAGAGAAGCCTGTGGCTTGTTTTCCTCCTATTTTCTGACATGAATGAGGAGAGATCTTAGAATGTGAGATCATGGAAGTGAGATACACGGAAGTGTAACTGGCCAGATTTTCTCTGTAATGAGAAAATATAGTGAAGAAATATGTTGAGACTGCCCTGCAGAACATCATCTCTTATTGGCAATTCACTGCACTGGATAAGCAGAAGTCCTTTCAATCATCTTCAAGCCTCCTATGCAATCTGTGTTAAGTCTGTTTCAACAACTGAGATGAGATTATCAAAGCATGAGAAAGAACTGACACATAGGACCAGATTGTTTGAAGATGTTTATTTTAAGCCACTTCACATAGTCTCATTCTTTGTTGTTGTTGTTGTTGTTGTTGTTTTGCTTTAATTTGGAGAGAGAGAAATTTTTTTTCGTCCAGTAATTAAAACTCTGAAGGCGGATGCTCTGGCCTGCACAATAAGAACTTACAATATTTTTAAAAATATATTTTTAAACCCATAAAAAACTCAACTAATTTCTTCCTTTCAAGTGCTGAAATGATATAATGCTATTAATAGCAGATTCTCCCTCTGTGGAAAATTTATTCTTCTATTTAAAGCTACTGGGGTAAAGCTTGAAAGAACCAAAAATTATGATTCTGACATGTGGCTATTGGTATAGTCTTTGGATGATGAGTTCAGAGAGTAGCTCTAATATAAATATGTTTATTTCGAAATAAGGCAAAATGATCAACAAGACACCCTTTCTCCACACAGTTCCATGCAGTGGCTGCATGCTTTCTAGAAGCCTGCTCAGCTTGTCCCTTAGGGCTGAGGGAAGCAAATTTGAGGATATTGGATTGATAGCAGTGAAAAACACAAATTTTTCTTCATAAAAAAATCAGTACAGCTAATGAAGGAGCCTAACTTCCCCATGCTGCTGATCAGCAAAGCCTGACCCTGACCTAAATGGCCCGCGAGTAGCCGAGCAGGTGTTAGTCTGTCCCTGTGATCTTCCTGCAGCAGTATGACATGGATACTGGCTGGGATGACATTCCATGTGGGCACAGGACTAAGAATTCCTGTCACAATAAATCAGCAAACAGAATACCTCCCCAGGAGTTTAAAGAGGACATTTTATACTGAATAGCTCATATCCTGCTTCCAGGCACCCGATCCATTAGGCTTTCCTTCTTTGACGTGTGCTGGTGCTCGGTGATTTTGTTCGCATGCTGACCACACGGCCCAGGTTCTGTTCTAGCAATTTATCTGGAGTTACGAGAGCTCCGTGTCTGGTGCATTCCTGGTGGATCGCTTGGAGATCATATTTTCAAAACACACGGGTATGTTACCCAGAACATGTGATTCACAATAAAACCACCAAAACCAGAGCAGAATGCTTAAAGTTGAAAATAAACCACATCTCACGATTTTGTTCTTATGTTTAATAAGGAAATGGAAACAAGAGGTATTTGTAAAATGTACAGTGAAGCATTGTGCTAGAGACATCTGAGTAACCCAAAGAAGCCAGAGTGCTTAAATATCACTGCAGCGTTTGTATAGCTCTGAGCTCTAAACCGAAGAGCTGAGAAGCACAGTCGGCTAGCAGGGTGCTGGATGGTAGGAGCTGTGTATTTCCATGATCTGTGCATGGCGTTGAATTAGATACAGCAGCTCAGATTCCCGAACACAACTTTTTGTCCACAACATAGATAAACTCTTAGAAGATATAGAAACAAACAAGTAGGCCTTTCTTTACAAAGTCTTGGGCTGGTATCCAATAAATCTAGTTTTAGGGCATTTAGTATCAGATCAAAATGATTGTGGTCCCAATGATACAAAGTGCAGATCCAGTAGAAATTCTTTCTGCGATCATAAATGTGTTCAAAAAACGTTGGTCAGTCAACTTTGTTCCTGCAAGCTTTTTGCTGGATCAGGTATCATTTCTCTGCCCCACTTGCACTTTGTGCCATATCAAGCATTATCTGTCTTCCCACAGTTGGCATCAATCTGGCATGAAAGCACAGAGCTGGCATAAACTCTGTATCACAGCTCTGGCTGATTTGACAGAAATATGGTCATTTGCCCATGCCTGATCTGGATGAAACCTGTACTGCTGTTAAAAACAATCGTGCACAGATCTGGTGCTAACGTCAGAGAATGTATGAGAATACAAGGGCAGTGTCTTTGCCAGAAAGTGATGTGAAACTAATGGAACTTCTCTGCCTGCTGCCCCAGCGCAGTGCTCTGGGTGGCAAGAAGCAAAATGAGACATCACGTGGTGGCTCTAGCTTCTGTACAGAGCACTTCTGCTCAGAGATCTCAACTTTCAACAGCAGCTGCATGCTACACAAACAGCAAGGAGAGTATTTTTGCTGGGCGTGTGCCTATGCTGTGCAGCTGCATCGAGCAAGGCAGCAGGATGAGGCATACCAGCTCCGTTTTCAGAGTGATAAACCACCCTTTTCTGCATGTTTGTTTGGCTTTGGTTTGGGCTTTGGCCTTTTTGCTTATGTACTTTTTACATTTTACCATGGCAACTGTAAAGCCACTTGAGACATCAAACTCTTCAGTAAAGTGGTCCTCAGCATCTTGTTCTGCAAACTAACCCGAATACTCTGTGGTCATTAAAAATTACAAAAAGCCCACATGAAGTGTCTTAGTATGATGTATTAGTATCATGTTTTCCAATTGTTTTGTTAAGATAACAGCTGAGTCTTACATAATACTTTTTTTGTAAGTATATACGCAAGTGCTTTACAAAGGAGGAAAGCTAAAACACAGCGTGTAGTGTGCCCTGTCTCAGGTTGAACCAGTGCTGGGAAGAGACCCTTCACTCTGCCTTTTAGCTGCTTCAACTAAATCCTGCAGCCCAGCAAATTCTGACTGCAGTCACAGGCCGAGGCAGTTCCAGAGTTGCCCAGTAGCATGGTATGTCTTACCTTGCTATGAACACAAAATAATTCAGAAGCTGTGAGGCCAGTACGATCTGGAGTGAGCGCAAGCCAAAGGTGCACAAATGGATAATGTACCTGTTTTTTTTTTGTTTTTTAACAGAGCTGAATGATGTGTAGAATGACTGCATTGACAGTCATAAAAAATATTTTCAGTGATGGTAGTGTGCAGCTGTACATGAAGTATGTACATCTTTAGACCTAATTTGATATACAGTTGCCACAGCTGTATGTATGAATCATATAATGGCTATTTTCCTGGCCAGTTCTGACTACGTACATGTAACGACTCCGTTACACAAGCAAAACCAAAGATTGCCAAAATACGCCTTTTTGCAGACTCATTAAATCATCTCTCATTGACATTGTGGCCTTAGATTCAGTGCAAACAGAAGGACAACTTCACAGTTCTCGCAATTTGCAGAATGAGACCTTGCTATACAAGCATAATTTCTTGCCATGATTTTTCTCAAAATAGATTAATCTTTGTAGAAAATGAGAGCAGAGGCTAATGAGGGTTGAGGCACAGATGGGATAGCACTGGTAGTTACTTCATACAAACACAGCAAAGTAATAGTTTCTAGCATGACATTTAATAGAATCAAGCCCTGCTAGCATGCAGAGCTACAGGGGAATTTATTTTGAAGTAAAATATTATGCTGCCGGGCTGTCTTCAGTGGAAATGTATGACACATGGTGTATCTCATCTCACCTTCTTCCATTTAATCACACTTTTAATAGGCAAAACATAAAAAGTAAACAGTTCCTTTCTGCTCTACAATAATACTAATTTTCCTTCTACACTGTTTACTTTGAATAACCAGAGTTTGTCTTTAGACCCTTGTTCAATATTTCATTCAAAGGACTTCACAAGCATCTTCCAAATGCTATTTTGAAGCTTCAGCAATGTTCGTTTGTGTACTGATAAGGAATGCAAATCTCCTGGGATTTTCTCCCCTTTCAAACAGGGCTCTGTCTTTCAGGGCAGGGGGAAGGGTTGTTTCTTGGTTTGCTTATGAATCCAGCTCCATTCCCAACTGAAAGAAAAGCAAGAGCTACGTAGACCAGAATACAGTTGCACTGTGGGTAAAGTATATATTAGCCCCTCATTTACAGATGGTCCCTAAAATCTAAATTTTATTCAGGAATTTGTTGCCTTCTGTTATGAATTCTGAATAATGAACTAGAACTATGCTGAAAAAAAAAGCCACCCAGTGCGAAAAGCATCAAACTGTGCTTTAGTAGTTATGGAATGATGGATATATGTTTGCATTTTTGATACACGTGCAAATAACCGTAACTGCCATTCATAATGGCATTTGGTAAGTTGCCATGCTATTGTATGCTTGGAAGAAAACAACATGGTGTGTCTTTTGGCATAAATTGTCTTCTGAATAATCACAGAAGTGCATATCCACAGTAGACATCTGTACTAAGGAAGGACAAACTCAGTTTCTTCACCTCAAACTGTTTAAAATCATGGGTCAGAGATCCAGAATCACAGGACTGACTGATGGATGACTTTGGATTTTATTTTGCCTTCAAGGACTCTCTAGCTTAATGGCTGCCTCCCATTTCTTGTCTGTAGCTGGAAAGATAATAATAAAATGTTCAGCTTTTTAGATGAAAACTGAAGATTCTTTGCAACTTCCTAATTCCAGAATTTTATAAACTCACATTCCAAATGTAATACTCATTATAAAATTACACTAGTTGACAGCTCTGCAGATCCAAAGGCTTTTGACCTATGCCATCAGTTCATTGGAGACAACAAAATCTAAAGCTGAAGAAAATATTCTGGATAAAATTTTTCAGTAATGCCTTTGAGTTTAAGAGTATCCTTACCCTCTACTATGAAAAATCCTCTGATTAATATCTTTGTTATGAAACTATTTATTTCGCCTTCCTTCAGTTTATCAAAGTATGAAATGCTGAACATTTCCTTCAAATAGAAATTTTTAAAATACTTTTTCAGAACTGCCAGCGTAGTAAAATATCAGTTATTCACACAGCTCCAAGGATCTCTGGATTTGCAGATTGCTGCAGTTGCTGTATCATTATATTTATTATAATTGGTTTCACTGTGCTAATCTCTCTGGAGTATAGCATTTATCACTTTCCAGATTATTGTTACATGCTGTATTGAAAGGGAATTATCACCTTATCAAATTTTCTAGGCTTATTCTCCAAAAGTAAAAATCAGAAACTTGCTTTCTTAAGTTTCTGATACTTGAATATATTTGCTCATCTTCCAAAGTGCTGCCTAGGTAGTATTGTGCTTGGTGATCATGCCTGGGTAATCTTGCAGTAGACTGAGATCTACTTTTAGAGATAAAATCTAGCGCTGCAAAAATAACATTAGGGTCTGGTAGTTCAGTTTTCTGTGAGTGACGGAGCTTATTTCTTCTTAAAGAATGTTAATAGATCTTGCAAAGAGAAAATAGAAATTAATTAATTTTCTGGCCTACATGGTTATTCAGAAGAGCTTCGTAACGTGAGTCATAAAGGCTTAAAAACCCATTATTTAATTTAAGTTACATGACTTCTAAGAAAATCTCAAGATTTTATGAGGGGGGAAGGTGAACTTTCTGTAGAAAGAATTAACAATCAGGGAAGGACTGGAGAAGTAAATCTGAAGGATTTGGTGCACAAAATCTGGAGAAAGCCGGCACAAGTGGCCTCAAGGGAAGATGGGATGGCAGTGACCCATGCTTCATATTTAAATCCTGTCCTTTGTTTTAGTTTTAAAGCAATACTTGGCAGCAAAGTTATAAATAAATAGATTAGCCATAGCAGAAGATTGAGAGGGGGCTGGCTGCATTAAATATTACAAGTAACTGTCAGATGAGTCACATGTGGCATTTTCCACTTCAACCACTGCATAACGGGCGAAGCTGAGAATTTGTTGTACCATTAACAAGTCATGGGATATTTAAACAAATCGGTGCTTTCATCAGGTCAAGTTTCTACCATTTCATTACATTACTTTTGAAATTGACTCTGATTTTATATTGTAGGCCTATATATTCCCTGAAATACATTCCTCTGCGTATGTGGAGCATAAAAAATTAATTCCATTAACAGGTATTCTTTAACTAGGTCTCTAGAGTTCTGTGAGCCTGAATTATGCTGCATTTTCCAGTATCTTTTTAATTTTGCATGTTCTAGATAAAAAACAGTTTCCCTTAAAAATCATTGCCCTCTTCTCTGTAATGGCAACAAGAGGGGAAGAGGATATTGAAAAGTTCCTCATCAGCATAAATAAATTAAAATCCCCACTTCTTAGAAGCCAAGAGGAATGAAGCTGCTATTAAATGTTTCAAGAGGAAGCTAGAGGCAGAGATGACCAAAATGAAGCTCCCCGCTCTAAATATGTTAGCAACACTCTCCACATTTATATTTTTAAATGTCAGCTAATCTATTAAAACTGAAACATCTTTGAAGGTAGCGTGGCTGGAGAAGGGATTGTGATATAATGCATTTAAGTAATGCATTTGCAGAGCTTCTGTATTTGCAGGTTAAAATTCAGCTTTCTGTTAGCAAGGCCAGGCTCGTATCCCTAACACAACTGTCTACTCAGGCTCCTCCTCTCTTTGTCATCTCTTTCCGTACTTGCCTGATGCTGCCTCATTTTGCAGGGATTTCAAAGGTTTGTGAAAATTTCACAGCAGTAATCCTGTGTCACCCAGCAAGGGAGATCTATGTACACTATTTATAAACTCATACAGTTCCACTTGCTGCATAATAGCAAATGCATGTTTCATTAGATATTTTTGGTTTTTCATTATCCAGCTTGCATGCATAATTGTCATAACTGTGCCCATGGGGTAGATTCACAGCTGTATATATACACTGGACTGAGGCATCTGCTTGCACAGCTTCTCTGTAAATCTGGAGCTGGATATGTAAGAGCAAGTACCTTACAGACAGCCTTGATATGTATAATAAAGCATCACATGCACCTGCATTGCAGAATGGAGAGAAAGAATTCCTCCGCTGTGGCCCCATTAGGACTGGAGTGACACTGAGAGGGAGAACGCCCGTGAGCACCCAGGGCAAAAGCAAAGAGGTGCTTCCAGGTGCTGCTGTGGCACAAGGACTCCCTTTCTCAGAGCTTAGTGGTTTTGCATTAAAAGGCAGAAAGAATGTGGTCAAACTGCCCCTTCTCATCCTAGGAAATACCAGCAGTATGGCTCCCCTGACCTGCATGGCTTAGCGGTGACCGATGGGGAAATAGTTAGGGTGGGGAATGGCTATGGTGAAGTCTTCACAAGCAATGTGCTTCCCCCGAGCAGCAGGACTACCCCACGAGCAGTGTTGCAAGCCAGAGAGATCTTGTGGGAAAAGACAAATCTGTCATGCGGAAACCTGTGCAGACTGCACTGCCCTGCCCACTCATCCTGCTGGTTGTTTTCAGCTGGTTGTGCAGAGCCTCCCCTTGGGCTTTCAGTCCACTAATATTTATGGTTCGTTATTTTATTAGGGAATTAACAGTGGTTTCTTTGCTGGACACTGTTATACTGTCAGGTTTGTGTTGTTCCTTTGGCTTTTGATAAGCAAAAGCTCTCTAACAAAGTTAATCATCTTTCCAGCACATTCTGGGCTGGAAGCGGCTCTGTTTACGACGGTCCCCAATGACAGCTTGCGGCACCCTCACCCAGGCTGCGTCGCCTACTGACCAGGTGAAATAATTCTAACAGCTCCTCATTCGCACTTCCCTTACTTGTCACTTCAATTATTTATTTGTAATGGCATGTGGCAACATAGTTGCTAAACGCTTAGCAAAAATAATTATGATGTTGCTATGACTGAGAGTGGTTCATGGCAGAACTAGCTTTGGTGAATATATCAGGAAAAAATGTTGCTAAGGGGTAGCTCACTTATTTTTTGATAAATCCTCATCAGGAAAGATTAATTTTTCTTCTAACACACTGAGTATTGCCAACTCAGGATTCTACCCCAGGTTTTATGGTATTTGTGCTTCAGTGTAGGGTTTTTTTCAGACAATTACCCATATATTGGACACTGTTTAAATTTTTTGCCTCACTTTTCATAAAGCCTGTCTGTGTGCATGAGTCAAGATCTTCCAAACCTGGGAGTACTGTTGATTTTTTTCCAAGTGCAGTCCTGCCACTGACTTGTCTGGTGGCCTGTTTCCTCCCTCTGGGCTTCATTTATCCTCTGAGTAAAAGGGATGCAAGTAATTTAATTTACTGTGAAAGGTATGACTATCACTTGCAATATCCATTGGATTCTTAAGATAATGGATGGATGTCCATTTAATAGAGAGGACATTCCTGGCAGTTGCTTTGGCAGGAGGATGCCTTCCCTGTGACAGGACCTTTGAGCACCATTTTAGGCAAAGAGAAATCTGATGGCTTTAGAGTCATGCAGTGCTAGTGCGGGAAAAATGAGAAAGATGCACAGAGTTTCTAAGGTGATCCTGTTCTCCTAGTTTGGGTAAGCTTTAATTTTTGAATGCCAGCCTTTTCCCTACACTATCTCCTTAACTTTCTTATTGCCATTCATGTATTTTAGGACAGCTTTATCCTGAGCCATGGGCATATATTTCACCTGGGTTTCAAACACAGTATGTTTTTGTCAACTTAAAGGCAGCTTGTAGGCATCTTGCTTTTTGGATTGTGCATTTTAGGGTTTTCTTTTCTAGCTAATCACCTCATTTTTATGTAGTCTCTTTTCTAGAAATGCAATACCTGTATGCTGGATGCACTTGGCCTCTTATCCCCTCACAATTGTATTTTGGCTGTTACCCACTTAAACCCTTTTGAACTGAGTCCTGAGTACCGCTCAAGATGAAATTCGAAATGGTATCTTTTTTTTGTGGGTTTAAGATTAGCTGTTTGATGAAGCAGTCATTTACTCTGTCCAAAATTATTTATCCCTATGTCTTCTCCTGAAGAGGCAGTGATGCAAGCTATATGAGGGGAGCTGAAATCTCCTACTATTGGTGCTTGTCTGTAATTTACAGGTTTTCCTTAAAATTTCAGCTCCTGAAGTGTTCCAAGGTTGTTTTCATTGAAAAGTGAAATTTCCAGAGCCACATTTAAGTCTGTTTCATTCACTCAACATATTTTTTCACTGAGATGGTTATGCAAATATTAACAACCTCTGTAAACAAGAACAAACCACACAGGAGAAATGTCTTCTTAACCTGGTCCCTGAGGAGCCATTTGGAACAAATGGCTGTGTGCATAATACAGTTTTTTCTAATTAGCATCTGTGGCAATAATCCACTTGGGGATAGTTGATATGCTTTTATCTTAAGATTAAATTTACATTTGCTGCTAGGTAGCTCTGACATCTTCATTCTTGTTTTAGAACTCTGTCATGACATGATTATTGTGTGATCAGTACTCACAGAAAAGCAGCCCCTATTTGTGTACAGCTCAGGCTTATCTACAGTGATGGGCTCTACCACCATGCCAAATAAGGAGGTTTGGGGTTTTTTTTAATGCAACTTGCTTTTTAGAATTCAAAAATTATTGTTGTGAAAGTTGCAGGGCAGGGTTTGTTTTTTTTTTATTTTGGAGCCATATAACAACTCCAAGATATAAGCTGTAAAAACAACTAGTAAAATAATTGATAAGTAAGTTTCTTTCTGAAGAGACTGAAATTTAAATATTTTTTTGAAAAGGTTAGTCAAACTTTACAGTTTGAGTGAGGCACAGATTTTACTCATATTTCCAAAGTTTTGAAGAATTGGATATGGAACAGATCTTTTCTTTAGTCCAGCATTCTAACCACAAAACTTTTTCCTACAACAGAGAACTAAGCACTTTAAAAAATATTTTTTTTCCAGGGCAGAAGCACAATCAGTGTTATAATTTGTTACAGCTTTTATGAAATCAGTTGATCTATTATTGATTATATCAACTGAGTATCTGGCACAGGACTCTTCAGTAATAGATTCAGAACTGACCTTGGCTTATTCTTGACAAGTAAAAAAAATATATACATCAAATGAAAGTGTTTTCATAAACATGAGAAATAGATAGTAGCAGGATTTCCTGTGCCATGAAAAATTCCATCATTTTAAAAATTTTATGTTAAAATATAACCTTTCTTTCAATTCTTGGAAACAATGAGAAAATTTTCCCAGGTCGCAGTAGGAACTGTTGTCCAAATAAGATGGGTCATTGATCTAATTCAGTTAAAGCACCGCTTCAATGAAAAGTCACTCTCTATTCTAAAAGTGCAAAAAAGGACAGAAAATGTCATGCCATTGCAAAGTTACCTCTCATAGACATTGCTTTCAGAGATTAGAAATAGAAAAAGCAAACTGCAATAATAAGGTAGAGTGACTGCTACGTATCAAACAGCAATCTGATTCAGTTCACCACATGGGCCTTTGGGATTTTCATATCTTATGTGCTTAATCAGATTTCAGATGATGTCCATTCATTAAGAAAAACATTTCTGTTCCCCAGGTTAGTAGATTTCTTCCTCCAAAAAGCTTTGCCCTCCGCTCTCTCTTTACCACAAGAGCCTGTTAAGTGTTTAGGTCAAAACCACAGAACAGGAAAGCACTAAAGAAAAACTGGACATTTTTACCCACTCTCAGTTGAGATTTGTTCACCTCTCACATCAAATGGAGGGTGAGTAAAAGTGTTCCAGTCACACAAGTCTGAAGTTGTATTGGGCAGTTATCACTGTGACAAGAGCATGCTGAAGTAAATACCATGATGCTACCCATATGTGGTCTGCTACTCCTCCTTTTCAGCCCTCCAAAAACTACATAAATCACATTCTGTTAACGCAAGGTTGTTTTATAATGGCAAAATTGTGCCGGATTTCCAGCAGAAACAAGGAGTTGGTGGTGGACAAAATATTTCCATACATTTGAGATCCATAAATTAATAAGTATAATTTATCAAATTGTTATATCAATAATAATGGAGCATTCATAGTATGCTCTTGTGTATAACACTCAGTGTTACAACATAGGCACTATAGATTGTTACAAGTATGAAGACTGGTGCTATTAGGAATCACACGTGTTATAGATTCAATCTGTTGACCAACACTATAAATCCACTGGCAAAACCCATATTGTTCATTAAAGGGAGATTAAAGTATTTTATGTAGGTTTACTTAAAAAAATATGTTATCCCAAGAGCCACTGAAAGTCTCCTTAACCCTTTAATGGGTATAATTTAACTTCTTTTTTAAAGGGTGCTTTTAACTTGGATTATTTCCATGGTCCACTTCACAATATTGCTTCAGAAACTATTCAGTGGGCAAAAATTAAGGACTGAGAAATCGTATGATAGCTTTGCTGCAAAAGTTGTGAATGGGTCAGGGAACTGTGGGGAAAGGTAGATGGAGAAGGCCTTGGAGAATGGGCTTCTCTCTCCTACCCCTGCCAGACTGCTCACAGGGGAAAAGAATAAGTTATTTAAACAGGGCGCTCATCTTGAAACTATGGTTGACTGCAAATCTTCAGATAGGTAAGAATCCACAACAGAATTTAGTAGACATTATTTTCTAAGCATATAAAATGCTGCCTTATCTAATTGTTCTGGAAAACCATAGTAAACACGTCTCAAGGGAGGCAGTCAAAATTAGTATTTTTAAATCTCTCTCTGATGCTCTGCACACTCCTCAACTATGTAAGGTGGACACATCAGCCCCACGCTACTTAGGTCTTTTGTGGAGCCAGTACTGTGGTGATAGGCACTACAAAAGAGCTTCTGAATATATTAATACTTCTGCCTTCATAGATTACTGGAGAAGAATGTGTGTGATCATGCACTTAAAGGCTGCATCATCATGCATATGCACAAGGAACCGAATGAAGGTTGCATAGGCAACCATAATTCCAGCATTTCGTAAGGTTTTAGTGCTTGCCTTTAAAATCTTAGTAATGTGCTCTTAATATAGTGGCTTTCCGGTATATAATATGTAATTATCTGAAACTACGTATGTGATGTTTTCTCAGTATCTGGAGAACATTTTGTTTGTGCTTTAAAAGGATCCTGAAGAATAATCGTTATTTAACTAAAACATCTTTGGCTTTCTTTTCACTTTGCTTTTGTGTGGAAGCCATAGAACAGCTTTTCACATGCCAGATGAATAATGTGTAGGAAGAGTGAGAGAGGAAGGGAATTGATGACTTTTTTTTTTAAGTATGTGAATTTAATTTCACCAGGCACTTTATTTCAATCATAATGCACATCCAAATTTATTTTAAAAAAAAGGATTTCCTCCTGAATGCTTCAGTATGTTATTTTATACATTATTGGAAAGTTAACCTTTTACAAAGTAATACATTTCTTTTCAACTGATTTTTTTCAATTGTAGGTTGAAAATGAAAATGAATGTCTTAAGTACTAGCATAAAAACATTCTGCATCTTTAAACTATACAGCAAAATGCAATCATAGGCATTCTGGACAACTGGCTAGATTTAAAGAGTTCATAGAAATAAACTTTCTTACACTGTTGGATTTTTTTGAGAAACACTTTTTCTCATCAGTTCCAAGAGGAAAGAGACCAGCAATCCCACAGATGTCTAAACTAAAAAGCATTGTGACACTTGCAGTGGAAAAAATTCCCTGTTCCCTACGCTGCCCTCCCCCCCCCACCTCAGCTTTTCTACAACATAACTGTAGACATAAGTCCCTCTCCCTACTGAAAAAGTGTAGATATCAATACTGAAATGAAGCATGTGTAATAGACAGTTATGCAATTAATCTGCCAGCACCATCACTGATTCCTAGTTTTACAGGAATACATTCATGGTTATGAATTGTATGCTTTTGGGAGCAGAAAGTATGAAAGAACAATCCTACTTTTCCAGGTAAAAGATAGCCAATGGATTTTTTTTTCTAAATTCTTAATGGTCACAGAAATAACACATTCTTGCATATTGTATCACAAGCAAAATACCATAGGAGTCCTAATTCCTGAATGATAAAAGCTAGCTGCATACCCTCAATATAGAATCTCAGAAATACTCTTTAAATGCCAAAAGCTTTAAGGGACGTAATGTCCACTCACCTCAGTTAAAACTCCAAGTAAATATGATAGATCAATCTAACAAAAGAAGGCATCAGTAGCAGGAAGTAAGTATTTATCCATTTTTCTATTCATTTCTTCTATTCCTTGCTACTTACCTCTGAGTGCTGCTGTTGCTTGGAGCACACAGAATGCAGCAGCACAATCCGAGGCAGAAAACGGATATTTCCTTTCACCCTCTGTTACTGTTCTCCCTTGAAACTCCTTTACTTTTTTTTCCTTTCAAGTTGCATAGGAATACAAGGATGGACTCTTCAGGCTCTATGCAGGTCTGTTTATATTATGTAAAACAGATGAATGCTCTTCCTATTTTAACCGTGAAAATCATCTCTTCTCTGACAGGCGCCTGGATCATTAATAGTATACTGTATGCGACTGTGAAAGCCCACGTAATGCTCAGAATTGGGCTCAGTTTTCTAAATGAAGAACCAGATGAAAATCTGCAAATCAACTTCTCTTAGTTGCAAAATTTTCTCTTTTTCTCTCCTGTAGAAGCTGGAAGTCACTGTTTAACCAATACGAGTTTTTCATTGGAAATGCTGGAGACCTCTAGACTTGGTTTAACACCAGAGACAAAGACATTGGAGATGTTTTGGTCATTAAAGTGCCTCTGACTCCAGTGTAACTTTCAGTCAGCTACCACATCAAACCTGTGATTCTTTTCTCCCAAGGCAATTTTGTCTTATAGCACTGTCAGCAAACTGCTTCAGCACTTTTTGAAAAGATTCCAGCCTAAATTACAGTAGCAAAAGCCTGTTCTGGGCTTTTCCCTTACTATTTTTTCTAGAATATTTAAATTTCATATTATTCCCCACCCAGTCTTAACCATACTTTCCAGAATGCAGGAAAACAGTCTTTCCTTCCTGCAATCCTAAATGCCTTATTAGGGAGAGGAGGCTTGAAGTGTTTTGGAAAGGCAGATGCTCTGGATTTAAAAGAAACAAGAAGAGAGGACTCTCAGCTGCATTGCTCTCAGCTTCAAGCGAGCCATGTCTCAGAATGCTTTTGTACATTATTTTGTCACTGAGAACATATCATTACCATCTAAATTTAAAGACATTGGCTTTCTTGCACGAAGGCAAAAGCAGACTTAAAACCACAATGACTGTTCTGTTCAAGTATTCTATGCCAAGGATGCAGAAAATAAGATCAAAGTAACAAACAGTTCTTGTCTGAGATCTTTGCTTGCAAGGTGTCTGTACAGAACTTGCCAAAAATACAGGTACAGGAATTCTTGTACACTTTCAAATACAATCACTATTCACAGTTTTTTGTTGAAATTTCATTCTGCAGCTGCTTCAGCTCTTCTATCTTGTCCCTGCTGAGTGGTATTATTTTACATCTGTTAGTAGATTGAAATGTTGGACATTAAACCTATGTTCCAAAGTTATAATTTTTCAGTTCTAAAGGAAAAATATTTTCAAAATAAATGGAGCACTGTCTGTTTATGTAGATACTAGGTCATGTAATTCTTGAAATAGTGTTCTGGCAAACTATTCCACTTCGGAACACTGAGCATACCTCTTGCTCTTAAAGTGGCTAGTAAACTTACAAAATCCAGGGAGAAAATTTAAACAAATTTTCAAAAAAATCTTATGAATTTATTGAATTTATACTAAACTACAGTCTTTTTTTTTTCCCTGTGGAATATATATTAACAGGTTTTTCTCTTATTTAGTCTTCTTATGCATCTTCTACAACCACTCACATTTATATTATTTTTTCCAGAATAGTTTAGTTAGGAACTGAATGATCCATTGCAACTCAGGTAAATTGCTGCTTCTGAGAAAAGTGCACTAATCATATGGATAATATAAGATTGATTTATTTTAATTCAATGAACATCTGTAAAACAGAGGCATAGACTATCAGTCATAAACAAGACTTCAATGGACAGCCCGTTACTTATTTCCTGAGGGATACTTTAAGGAAAAAGTTGAATGAAGTACTGCTTAATGTCAATGGCATAACTTAGGTCAAAAATTTTGTTTACGTATATATACTATATATATATATATATTCTAGCTAAGGACTTCCTTATATTTTCTGAGTATAATTTTTGCATTTCAGAAGTATCTGATTCTCTCCTAAGAAGGAGCCAGCCCAGAAATTTGGGAACTTTGCTTTTTGATAAATTTTATTTTCCTGATTGTTTTTATGTAATTACATCTGTAATGTGACAAGAGATTAAATATCTTTGAGAATTAAATGCAATGACAAGATGGAAAAAAAACAACACTGTGTTTTGGTTTGGTTTGGTTTTTTTTCAGTATTTAGAACTTTGCTAGTGAGCATTATCCTGACCCATTAATTGGTATCTGACCATTAATCTAATTGTTATTCAGTTAAGGTCTCCCTGTTATAAACACTCAGGCACATGCTGTAACATCTAACGATCTTTGTGTTGTATCACAAGAGAAAGAAGGACGTTGACACCTTGTTGCTGGCAAGACTAGCTTTCCCTGAATGATTCTTGAATGGAGAAATGCTAAAATTGGACAGGTAACTAAGGTAAAGTAGGGAAAAGAGTAAGACAAAGTCAATCAAGGAAAAGGACAAACATCCTTCTACCTAAAAGTGTACTTCCTTGCTTTTACTGAAGTCCTAAGTTAATTAAAAAAAAAAAAAAAAAAAGGCACAATTACTATCTCACCATTCTGTGTACAGAATTCATCCCTTCTGCTTACTGAAGTTCTGGAAAAAGCTATGACAACCACAGGCCTAACTTTAATGTGAATAAAAAAATATTAAGCAAAATCTCTATTAAAGACTCTGACCCAGCAAAGTTCCCAAATGTGCTTACTATAAGTACGTAGTCTTAACAAGGTTAATAGGATTCATCTGTCAGTGAGATGCCTTATGCACAAACATGCTTCTTTGAGTTTTAAAACCACGCTTGCTAAGCATCTAAAAACTTGAAACTTAGGCACACAAGTTTGAAAATCTGGCAAGAGCTTCTTAAATGTTTTGCTGGGGGAAAAAAAAACCAACAAAAAAACCTTTTCTTGTTTAGAAGTTTATATGAGTCACTACTCTTTAGGCCAACAGAACTGGTTGTTAACCAATGGAGGAGTTGTGGCATGGCCACACAGGTGTTGTTGAAGGGCTGCTGAGGCTGACTGCAGTGACCAAGGTCAGTTAAAACTTTTTTATGAAGGACTGAGCTAACAAATGAATGAATATATTGAGAAAGTTGATGTTTTGTACTCTTGCCAATGGGCAAAAATGCCCAAAAGCTTGGAATGGCTTAACTTCAGATTCAGATTTTCCATTGCCATAAATAAAATAGAACTTTTCCTCCTTAACAGGACCCAGACTTTAATCTTGCCTTTTTGCATGAGACTCAGAACTCTCATTTTTACACTTCCTTATATGAAGCACCTCTGGCAACTTAGACTGCAGGAGTAAATAATCTCTACAGTGAATTAATGCCTTTGAAAAATACCTCCTTAAGAGTCTGAACTCCCTTCATACACTTTGTTGTTCTCCATATATTGGAGAACTAAGTTTTTGTTAAGCTTTTCTTAATAAACATACTTCAAGTACGTGAATCTGGCAAAGCATCCTAAACATTTCATGTAAAACTGTGTGTATATGGTAATAGTTTTGGATGTAATATTCCACATTTCAGCTGTCAGTGTATTTATGTGCTGGAAGACTGTCCTGGGTCTGGCTGGGACAGAGTGCATTTTCACCTGAGCTGGGAGAGGAACTGGAGCTGGTGGCACCTGTGGCTGGGGACAGAGCTGGGATAGGTTACTAATTAGCCAACAGCTGGGACAGGTTACCCAAATTAGCCCAAGGGATGTTCTATACCATGTGACCTCACGCTCGGTGTATCAGTGAAGAGGGTGCTGAGGGGAGCCTTCTGCTACTTGGAGGAAGCCGGACATCAGGATTCATGAGTTATGGTACTGTAAATTACGTGCTTCAGTTTTTTCTGTTATTGGGGGTTTTTCTGTTTGCTTGTTTGTTTTCCATCTCTGTTTTCTTTTCCTCTGTTATGCTCTTAAACTTTTTTTTTTTTAATCTCAGCCCATGAGTTTTACTTTCTTTTTTTTACCAATTCTTCTCCTTGTCCCACTGGAGGGTGGGGGGAGTGAGTGAGAGACTGCGTATCTTGGTCCCAAGCGGGGCTAAATGACAACAAAGACATTAATTTCTTTATGAGATCATAGAACTTCTTTGGATTATAAGAAGTTATAAGAAGCTAAAATATAAGATATTCTTTGCTTGCTAGTATCAAACGGTGACCCCTTTCATTGAAGCTAGACAACATTCCATCTTCCAATGTTTTATTTTGCAGTTTGTTTTAAAGTCTTTAATAAAAAGAGATTGAATTGTCAAAGTTACCGGGTAATGACTTGAGCAGTTGACATAGCACAAACTTGGCATACAAAACCCTCCATGGATACTGAAAAGTTTGTTTCCCCATTGAGGAAGGGCAAAGGGTGGGGGCAAATTTGTTAGGTTACCTCTTGGAAATGCAAGGTGTTTTGCTTCTGATTCCTATTTTTCAAGAAAAAAATATCATGTGAAAATGTGTCTGTGTTTCAGAATGCTAAGTGCTAATTTTAGAACTCTTCAAATAGAATCAGTAGACTCTCTGAAACACTCACACTAAAGAAAAATTGGCATTTGAGGAATCCTTCTTAAGAGGTTTTTAAATGAGGTGAAATTAGGACTATAACTTATTCAATTTTTCTTAAATACTCATAAAGTGTGTCTGGATTCAATTTTAAGGCTTTCTTCTAAATCTATTAGATTTAAGGAATACCTATAGAAGAGGCAGATTCTTAAAAATTGGAAACAGCTACTCTTTAAACCAGAAACATTGAGATTAGACTTAGAAGGACTGTAGAATGAAACATTTGTTCTCTTACTGTCATGAACCCGAAGAAATCCCTCTTATTGTAAAGCCTTTTTCATTTGAATACACTTATCACGGTTGGAGTACTTTGTTAATACTTCAATAATTAACATTTGTAACCTTTTCTGATTTTGAATTAATGTTAGAGTTAGTAGAAAAAGAGACCAGCTGTTCCAATATATTCCCAGAAGTATCTTTAAAATGTCCTAAAAAGTATTTTCAAAAGCTACAAAATTCCCATACCACTATACCTGTGCCTCTTGATCAGCCTTGATTAGGATATTCTTGTTTTTAAATGTAGCAATAAGTTAATTTTGTTTTTCAATAAGGCCTTTTGTCATTTTTTTTTATTTTTATCATCTGTCATAAAAATTTGTTGCATGTGTAAGCAATTTAATGGTTCACTGAAAGGTTGTTATGCAATTGAGTTGTATAAAATCCTGTCCAAGCCCAGAAAATACTGCAAAGGGAAAACAGCAAAATGGTGAAATGCTGACAATTTAAATATGTTTCTGTTTGTATTTATATCTTTTATATGTAATTTTGTATAGCTGTTCTCTTTGTTACGCTGTGAGTGTAAGAGGGAGGAGAAGATTAGGTACTTCATGTTGAGAGATCAGGAATAGATAGCTGCTTATGCCCATCACAGTCAAGACTCTGGAGTCATAATTTAGCCAATAGGGAATACGTAATACCATATCTGTTTTTACATAAGTCTGAAATTTTTATTTCAACAGTATACCATTGCTAGCTGGTTAGTTTTTTGAACAGAAGCCACTCAGTGTAATGCTGAGCTACTATTAAAATCATTAAGCCTGGTCTTAACAGTGTAGGTGAAGAAGGATAAATGCAGTAACCCAACTGCACTGATTTCAGAACTAAAGGGCTTTCTATCAATACTCATTATAATCCTATAAATTAATACAGTGGATTGGAAACATCAAATGGTAAAGCTGTTGCTGATACAGCTTATTAGCTACTGTGACAGTACATACAGCTATCCAGTGTGTGAGGATCAGGGTGCAATTAATGCAAAGGGCAGATTCTGCCAGTGCTACTCACCCGCATCACTAAGTCATACGTATTTCTGTTGACCATTGGTGTGATTATCTACACAGCAAAGCATTACTCTATGAATGAAAGCTGGATGATTTTACTCTAAACTGATTATATAAGTACTGCTCCAGAGAAGTGAAAGACCTAACTGCATTTATTTCATTGGCGCTGATTTCCACAGGAATAAGAGCTCATCTTAAGGTATTTAACAGAATAAAGAAATGTAATTGTGCTATACGCTTGTTTCTGCAATCACAAGATATAACTTCATAACTCAGTTTGTTTTCCAATCATAGCATCCTCTGAGAAAATAGAAACTCCTCCTTGCAAAGAACCTTAGTATTGGACTAGATGATCTTCTGTGATCCCTTCCAACCTGAATCACCCTATGATCATATAATCTGTTTATGTAACTCTTACAACTACAATCCATGTCCACATCCATCAATTATTTACCTATATTTTTTACAGATGTCCCAAATGTACGTGTTTGACCTTCTGGCAGAAACACTGAAGCACAACAGAAAATTCCACTTGACCAAAGTTGAAAAGCTTAGAAGCTTATAAATTATCTGCTCTTCTGGACTACTAGAGTAACTTTTGTAAAACAAGAAATAGTAAGTCAGGTCCATTTTGGCTCAGTACAAAAAATATAGCAGCAGAAGTGAAACAATTTTTTAATAACCAACAGCTGGTATTGTTTCACTTCTTGGGATGAATTTTTGCACTTGCAATTTAACTCGCTAGTTTTAGCTCCAAATAAATTTTTGAGGGAAACTTTACAGATGTTACCTAATATCACACACGCTATATATTTCTCTTCTCATCTGTTAAAATAAGATCCTTGTAACTTTTAACGTTCATCACCACTGAACGTGTCACTTGAAACATGGATGACCATTTTTTCACCAGCCAACATGAAAGAGAGTGAAAAGAGTAATGTAGTAACACTGAACTGTAATTCCCTGTGAGATTTTCTCCTGTCTCTTCTCACAATTATTTCTTCACAATCTCTCGTGCCTTTTCATTTGAAATTGTGATGATCTTTTAAGAGAATTATCAATGAGAAGGCAATCTGCACAGTGTAAAAGTAGGTATTTTGTTTGTAGTCAGTTCTGAAAATGTGGACTTCTGTCCTCACTATACAGGAAAAATCATTAAATGGAATATAAGCATACTGTACTTTGCACAGGCTATGGCCTTGAAACCATATTTTCGTTGCTCTGAGAACTGAAATTGGCTAATGTTTTTATGTATATACGTAGATCCAAATCAGCATGTCATGAATTGCTGATTTTTTTTGTCTAATAATGCTTTCATGCACTGATGTTGTGGGCCTCTCTTCATCAACCTCCTTCAAAAATTACTGTAAGAATTTGAGACTGGCTTTACATTAATCATCTAATAAGAGTAAGCCATACCAACATGATATATAGCTTCATAAACGTACATGTATCTCTAGCACTGGGAGCACCAGTGATTTATTAACGCGTACCAGAAAAGACCACTCCAATATCAGCACCAAGGTCAGCTCAGGTCCACACACACCCTATGGAACAGGACCTTGATGCATTAAAAAGTCAAGGTTCTCATCAAAAATACAGAGCAATCCATATTTTTCCAACACTTCTTGGAAATAAGCAATCAGAATAGAGAAGATTTTACCAAAAAAGAATAAAATGTAAGGTTTAGCAAATTATTTATTAACTATATTCTTTATAGAACACTCTATGTGGAATATAATGCTAATGGTTAGATGTGACATAGAATTTGTAGTATTATTGACTCTTGGTAATTCACAGTACAGCCACCTCTGTGTGGTGGAAAAAAGGCCAGATGAATTGTGCACTGCACAATTTTTCTTTGAATTGCCTATGTACAAAATATGGGCTAAATAATGCCTTTAGGCACAGTCTTAAACAAAGATCATAAATTGCACAATCTCAGAAGACATGATTTTGTAGCACAACTCCCTCTTTGATTCATGATAGGCCAGTCACAAATTAACTTTTTCAGAAGCAGTCTACAGCACGTCTGCAATGTCTCAGGTGTGCTCGCTAACCAGGGCATTGCATTGTTACAACAAAAGACGTCCACTCCTCAGCTTTATCATCCAGAGAAGAAAGATGTCATAGGTAACAGATTGCATGCATGCCCCCTCATATGAGACATACTGAGACAGACATATATTTTCACTCCCTTAAACAGATATATGTAGTCTTTCACAAACCCAGAGATTATTTTTGTGTAGGTTTAGCTGACTTATTACCTTTGAGTGTGGACTTGAAACATGGAGATTCGTTGGGTAGATTGAGATTAATCTGTTTCTAACCTTAAATTGATCCAAATGCATGTGAAATGCAGAAGGCCTCTCTGTGTTTTATACATGTAAAAAGGCAAATGAGGTCTTATTTGATTTATTATGTATCAAGCCAAAGAGTGCTTTAGTTTTTATAGAACAAATTGTTACTGGTTCTAAACAAGACTTTGGCAATCCAGCAGTGCCGACGAAGCTACACTGACAGTATAAGACTTCTAAAACTTCGAAGTGGTTGTGTAGATTATTGTGTTGTGGTAATAGACAATTCTGGTACATAGTCAAAAAAAGCAAAACTCCAGTAAGCTTAGAAAATATTCCCAATGCAGTCACCTTGAATATGTAGTATCACTAGAGAGAACATGGCAATAATACATATGGGAAATCCCAAAACAAAGAGAAAAGTCAATCCCTGTACCTTTATGTAAATAAGCAGACTGATACACTGCTACACACAAAGATATTTCAGCCTAAATGTTGTCCTTTACATGAATCTAAGGGCTTTTTTACATGGCAATGCTTACAAAATCTAATTCAAGTTATCTAACTGTGTGTGCTTGGAGTAGCTTAATTAAACCATGCTAAATTTGCAGGAATACTCTCTCCTAGAATTAAGTAATCTTAATTCAATTTAGGCTCATTTGCTTTGGAAAAGAATAAAGCTAAAATAAATTGAGCTCACTTTAATTCTTGACATGATTGTCCACATAGATTTTAATAGTTAATCCATTGTATTTTCATAAATTAAAGTGCATGGATTTTCGTAGTCTGTGTTTATGTAAACAAGCTCTAAACAAACTCTTACATTATTTCAAGACTGTTCTATTTTCTATTACACTCCATATGGGCTAATTTAACAGTCACTAGGAGGAGCCAAGTATTAGAGGATTGTTCTCAACGGAGGCTGTATTTTCTATCACTGTGTATGAAAGACAATTTTTAATATATTCTCTAAATTTAGACCCTTTAGGTCTTAAAGTGTACTGATGATGAACAAAAGCTAGATATGATTCTTCAGGAAAAAAAAAGTAGATTTATTTAAATTCCAAGACAAAAAAATGATATGCTTAAAGATGTTCCTTTGCAAAATAGCTTATAGCATAAGAATTGGATTTGCTAGATAACAGATGTGCTAAAACCACAATTTGAAACAATTTTTGGACTGTGTCCCAGCACAAATCAATCTTATAGGTTCTGAAGATGCTAAGACAGATCTTGAAATGGTAATTAATTTGATGTCATCATTTTCATCAAAGAAGAAACTCTGATTTATACCTGTGAAGGCTCTAACTCAACAATTATAAACAATGTTTTCTTAAGTTTCACTGCTCCCAAACTTGTTAGGTCCCCTCATTAGTTTAAATTTTTAAAATGTTCTCCTGATCATGGGGTGAGAAACTCTATCTTTGGCTGCAACTCTCTTCAAATCACAGCTTGTTAGGCATGGTTTGTGTTAACTGTGATTTCAGTTGGCAGGGCACTAAATTAGCTGTTGACATCAAGCCAACATTTAATTTTGTTTTCTTGAGTCATCTGTTACCAGTTCCCATGACAACTGATCTTCTACCCTTCAGATTTACTAGACAGAACCATTAAAATGTCCAGGAGTACATATAGGGATTCTTTGAAGTAGATGGAAGTTCAACTGTTTTCTTCAATGGAAACTAAAAGATCTTTTCAGCTTTTACTTTAGCAACACGTGACTTCTGTTCATGAAAACACAGATGTTCTTGTATTAAAAAAATAGACTGAATAGTAGTTTTTAACAAGAAATCTGTTTTAGCATCTTTCTACTACATCTACAGAATTAAAGTCTTTGTCTAAAATCACGTGATGGAGAGAACAGGCAAAAATTTTTTTCTATACTCACTTGCACAGCAGTAATGAAAGATGAAATTTAAGATATGCATTCTTTTGATCTTCACTAGAGTCCCTGTACATTTCAATTTCTTGTTTCACAAATGCGTGACTTAGGTAAAGGAAGTATCTCAGGAAGACATCATTAGTGCACTAAGTCAACCCAGAGGTTTTAACAGATCAGAAGAAACGACCAATCAGAATGCTGTGGGAGCTTCTTGAAGCAAAAATACATTTGGCTAAAAATAGTAGTCAGTGTATACAAAATAAGTACAACCCATATACCCACAGGTTATGAAAGCATAAGAAAAAAATTAAATAGCATATTGGATCACAAGCAGTCCTTCTAGTAGAATGCTAATATGCAGTGATTATTTCTAAGACCACTTCCTGTTGAGTTTCACAGGACTCTGTAGAATTAGTTTCCAAAGTCTGAATTCCACATTCCTCTTATACACTGTGTTCAAAACCTTGCAAAGCACTAAGCACCCCAAATCTCTTTGACATAAATGGAAGCACAAATATAATAGAAGTTGCACAACTGGCTCAAATACTGTTAGAGACTTCAGAAAAATAATTAAAAAAAAAAAAACAAAAACAAAAAACCAACAGGATGTCTTTTTACCTCTTTGGTAGGTAAACATTTGCCTTGAGTATATAGGAAGAAAATAAGCAGCTAGACAACTTTGTCATTTGATGTGGGTATTCCCTGCTGCCCAGGAGCTTGTACTAACAAGCACTGTTTGCAGGAGGATGTCCTATTATCCCAGACCTCCACAGAAAGCGCAGCAGGCATTGCAATGATTGCAAAGCCAGGTGTGGACACAATACTCATAACTACGTTCTGAGAACTAATGGCCCACTGCAAAGGCAATAGACTAGAGGATTTTATGCACCCCCTTCAGCTTGTGTTTCATTACATATACATATCTGGATGACTTTTCCAGGCTGGTGGTTCTATCATCTCAATTAAAAGAGAGAATAAGGCAATTACTCTGACAAGAAGCTACCATGTTTCTCTTTTTCTCCTCTCCCCAGTTTAAGCAGTTAATACATTTTAAAGATAACGGGGGTGTATGTGGGAGAAAGTGAAAGATAAGAAAAGAGAACACACCCGTTCCTCAGCTTGAGTTAGCTATCCTGAGTGGACTGCAGACAGCCATCTTCCACCAGCTGAAAATCCAGCCCATTAGAAATTGGAGGTGGCCAAGTATGTTTGGTACTAGTCCTACTGCATGTAACTAAGTGGCTTCCCCCTACAAAAACTTTCCCCCATGTGAGTATAAAGCCACCTGTTGCACTGGACTGTTGTGGCTGGTAAAAACTGGTGTAAAGTAATGACAAAATGAAGCGCTGTGGCAGGGATGTGATTGCCATCTTTCAGTACCACGATGGAGATTAAACCACCACGTACGTGAACTGGCAGGTTTTGCTGTAATGGTTCAGGCAGTGAATACTCTGGTATGGTTCAGGCTCTGTGTGATTGTTTTAGAATGCAGTTGGCTCATGAATGTCATTGATGCAGACACTGACCTACATTCAAAATGCTATGTTTCATGTTTCGCTTTTATCTTTAAATATATTTGAGTAGGTTTTCCTCCCTTTTAAAACAGCTCACGTAATAGGTAGAACTAAAAATGATCTAATAGCTTCAATGCCTTATAGCTACTGCCATGCATGAAATTCAAACAGTGACTATAAAAAGAAGTAAGGAGAGCTTTCTCTCTAATTCTCATTTTTAGCTATTCCTGTATTTTTTTGAGAATAATAGAACTTTCTTATGTTTCAATTCACCTTCAGTTAAATAAAATGCAATATGAAAGTTATTACAGGTCTTCTGGGGAACTGGAGGCAAAAGTCTGGGTTTTTTACTGTTTGAGAAAGCAATAAGTTTAGGAAGATTAGAAGTTACTAATTAAGGTTATTGCGTGACGCAAATTTGTTTTTACAGCCCTTACGGTTTTAGTTAGATTCAACGATATCCATTATAGCTGAGCAAATAATTCCTGATGAGTAATATATTTGCACCTTCTTGCGTTCTATCTGCCTCTTCCCTTTGATTGTATTACAGTTTTCCTGACACTATTATCAACTTGCACTTGCCTGATTATTTCTGCAGTGTTCAAAATGCGTATTGTATGAGTTCAGCAGCCAAACACAAGTGGCATTGCTCGGTTCTAGTCCAGTACCTTACATCAGTTCACTCTGTGACTGAGTGCAAGTCCTAATTAAGTTTACTTTCATGTATGCAAAACATATGCTTGGTTATTCAAACCTTGCTTTGTACAGATGTTGCCTAATTTTGTTAAATGGGAGAGACTATTATAACTTTTAGGAGAAATTAGCCAAATTAGAATAGATTGAACCATTTGAGTGTGTTCCCAGACTAACATGCCCATTTGGTACCTGGCTTGTGAGAATTTAAATACTTCATCTATTTACAAATGCTTTGAAATAAGAACTTGTGATTTTAATAAACATGGATTGTTACTGGGGTTTACTACATGCTTCTTTCTGGCACAGGCTGACTCAGTGTGTTCTGAAAAATACGTATATGAGACGCATCTGAAGGGTGTATATTGACACGCTACTGGAGACTGATTTTTAGGCTGAACCGTAACCATTATGAGCTGGGACAAGACCACTCAGGATGCACACTGTGGGCAGCTGGCCTACCCACTGGAGCATGCGTTATTTATGTCATTGGAGCCTTGGGTTGTGCTGTAAAGAGGTAGATTATGTTGTATCCTCTAAACCTTTTGTAAGGATTCAGGCATTTAATCACAGGCTGCTATGTTTATTATGAATAAAAGGAACTGGAGTCTACTAAGAATTTCTTCAGAGCAGCTTAATTGATAGTGCATTGGATAATGACTGATTAATAAAATGAAAGCAGAATATAATGGATTTGTACTTTGTTTGTACACAAAAGGCATCATTAGAACTCTTTAACCATCGTTAGCGCGCTCTCTTCTGCAGTGAGCATTCTGCTTTCTGAAAAAGGTCTAGCTGCATTATAAAACTGCCAAACCATACAATGATATAGCTAAAATTTTCCGGACTGTCCTCCTATGTAAGATCATTCTCTCAATTTAGGAGATTTTTTTCCATTTCATGGTCAAATGGGTTATGCAGATACATGAAGGCTAATCTCAGCAAAATTTTCCAAAAGTGAAGATATACAGAGAAAAACCTGTTTGGATTGGATCCCCTTCCCTTACCAAACAGTCACATCAGCTATGGTCTCTTGGAGGAATCTACCTGGCTTACTCTGGAAAGGAACTGGCACGTCTTAAGTGCGGAGAAATGCAGAGTAAGTGAAAGTGGATAAGCCTAATGACAGCTCCTGTTTCTGGTTCATTCGGACAACCTGGGTGCCACTCAAACTAAAATTTGGCCCTTTGTAAATGGGAATAAGAAGACATTCTGCATCTGAGGAGATGATCACACCCTAAAGGTATGCAGTTCCAGAATAAGCACTCTGTAGGGTAATCATTTAGTAGCATGAATTATTCAGAGCATTGAGGTAATGAATCAAAACCAAAGGAAGAAAAGCAGTCTAGCAAATTCTGGCCTCTGTCCTATCAGCTTCTTAGTAAGTGGGTTCTTCCACAGGTAGATTCTCAAGAAAGGCCCCAAAGACCCATAAAGGGATTTTTCAAAGCTCAGTTATAAAACCATGTTTCTGAAATGTGTACATTTCTAGTAAATAAGACAGTCCTTTATCTACAGAAGAAGTAGATAAACACAAAACAATGTCTTTGATTTAAAAAAAAACAAAACAAAACAAAAACAAAACAAAAAAAAACCAAAAAACAACAAACCAGTATTACTCATCCAATCTGGTTAAGCATTCAGTCAATTACAATCATTGCTTGAAATATGTATCAGTGGTAATTGTGTGCTTAAATGCTTTGAACGTTTAGTAGAATATATTGTGCAAAATGAAACAGGCATGGCAACAACATATAAAAGAGAGTTCTTTTACATACAATGAAGAAAATTTGTAAAATCAGGTGCTGAAATATACAAATCATTTGTATGCACAAAAGTCCCATGAGTGCATATGCAAAGCACTTAATTATGCCTGTTAGTTATTGTAATTGCCATTAACAATTACTTGCTCTGCATCACAATTCTAGGTAAATGGTTAAATCAGCTAAAAAATTTTGAATAGCTGAAAAATTCTGGTTTAGTCCCCAAGCCATTTCATTAAATCTCTTATTGTATAGTAAACAAAGTGCATATCATGAAACAACAAATTCCAAACTATATTTTTTCCTGCAGTATTCCCAGAAGAACTGATCTGTCTACAGAACAAGAATTCCACACGCAATAGTCCTTTCCATCAGGGCTTAGTCACATCACCAGGATGGGTTACTTGGGCCCCTTCAAACCTTGGGTGTTCTCGTAAAGCTGTTATATACTTTTTTTTTTTTAACGCTCTCTAAGGTCCAAGTATTTGAGCGCTTTCAGCATAAAACCATTAGCAATAACTTAGTTACTTTATGGACATAATTGCCTGGCTTTTCTCTTTTTTGGGGGGCCATACTTTGGTTGGGGTTGGGTTTTCTGGAATCCTTTTCAGAAAGGGAGGGTAAGAACATTCTGGAAATAGAATGAGTATTGTAACTGTAAATGTATTTTTTGGCAGAAATAATTGGAATATGAGGATGACTTTGTAATATTTCTTAAGGACTATCAGACTAGATTTGCCCACGTACTTCTACAAGATTGTTCCACAGCTAAATCCTCTTGAATGTAAAAGCTTTGTTCTCATCTCTTATGATGGCCAAATGGCTTCATCCTCAGCTCTACATTCTAAATTGTTTTAGAGCAACAGCTCTTAGAGTAGTACTTCATTGGCTGAAATTCAGTCCTAAATATAGCTGAAGTTGAGCAACCTCTTATACGTGGATATTAGGGCCAAAGTTGGTGCTCTAAATTGGCCTCGTCTAAGCCCACTCAGAGCTAGTTTGAAGATGTGACTGCAGGCTTGATGGATTTATAGCAAAATGAGCCATGAAGAAAGGAAATGTAAGAAATCCAGACTACCCTTTCGGTTGTGCTTTTCATCTAATATGTTGAGAGGAAAACACACCAAAATACAAAAGTAAACAGGTGACAGTTCCCATTCCCTCCTTACCTCTTTTTTTCCCACCTCTTTCCACCCATAAAGGCTGCAATTATTTTTTTTTCAGCAGCAATGGTAAAAAATGAAAAATTATTAAAACCCGATGGCTCCCTTACTCTAGAGCTTCAGCATAGGTGCAGTGCAGAAAAAATCTAGCTGCATACTTTTAAAATTCAGATTCCAGCAACAAAATCAACAAGAAAACCCCAAACCCAAACCCCTTCCTCTCCAATCAGGACCTGGACTACATGTAGACTGTAATTACCAGAGCAATTACTGAGGAGAGACCATACAGAATGCAATTATGCTATTAGGAGAGGGTAATCAGAATAGCTTGTTTATTAGAGAAAAACATATACTTGTCCTACGCTGTTATTTTCACTTATATAAAATAGCCTTCTTAGGAGATACTACAATTAAACAGTGATTATGCATAGCAAATACATTTTCAAGGGATATGGTTTAAATGATAGCACAAGACCTGAGAGAGAATCACAGTTCAGTGTCCATGCATTTAAATAGTGCAAATAGTTTTGTAGTGACACACTGGTTTAGCTGTGCAACTGTGAGTTTCCATTTTCCTCAAACAAACTGATGGATGGTGGTATCAAACACAGGCGTGAAATGCCCATTAAAAATGTATCATTAGAACTGTTGAATTTCAGACAAAACTCTAAAAAGAAGAATGCAATTACTATTCAAACATCATTGTTATCGGAATTTGATGTTGAAGCCACTTTGAATTCGCTGATTTGCAGATAAATGGATAAGACTAAACAAATAGGCTGTGATACTTGTGATCCCAGAGCTGCCGACAATTTATGAAAATGATACTACATAGATCTTTGGGAAACAATTGCTGTAAATAACCCATCTGTCACGAGAAATAATCCTAAATAACAAGGTTGTCACCTTAAGTAGACTTAGATGGCAGTAGAGTAAATGAACCCTTCTTCACATCTCAGAAGGTAGAATGTGTTACGGGCAGAACAATGAAATAAAGCAACTACTTAAAACCACTCCAGACATACTATTTCAGAGCAGTTCCTTTGAAGTCATAGCTTCTGAAAGCTTTCCAAATGACAAGATGAGAGCAGGAGCACTGGGTCAGTCAGGCTTGTTGCAATGGTAAAAAGCCTACAAAGGAATCTCAGTGCTATTTCGGGAGGCTACAAAACATCCGAGTTATCAATGACTTTGTTTTGTGCACAGATGTATGTTAACGTGGGATATGAGGGAACAAAAAAAAAATCGATTTTGAGATGGTGTCATTACAAATTTCACAATAGTAGTAATGATTTTAAAGTTTGGAACATGGCTTGGATGTTTAATGAAGTGGTATGACTTCAGGATTTTAGTGAAGTGAATCCCTCTGAAGATGGGATTACTGGTTTGTGATATCAAGAGACCGTACGATCTAACTTGGAAGCTGTAAGCCAGGAAATACAGCACTACCATTAGCAACACATACAGGGCAAATTTTGCAGATTTCAGCACATAATATTACTCTCAGGCGAATCTTCTAGTACCAGTTTTCAGCCTCTTATACACAACTTTCTTTAGCTGTAAGATCTAAGCATTCTTGAACTTTGGCCTTCTAGCACTTGTCCTTGGTCTAGACTTGTCAAAGTCGGATAGGAGCTGGGAGGCTCAAAGCTCTCTGACTTTGCAAGGGGAACGAGCCCATGGAGCAGTTACCCAACATTTTCATGACTCAGTACCAACACCTGTAGAGCTCATACAGGCTACTTGGAAAAGTCATTGAGAGTTGTATAATAGAAGAGCAGGATTTGTGTGGTAAAACAGCTTCTAAAAAGTTGCCAACCACAGCAATGTGGAGAAAGAAAGCAGCCCCTTACTGTAGCTATATAGACCTTGCCTAGTAGCTGCGCTTTCAACAACTTACATATGCAATTACACATCTATTCACCATCGTTGCAGGTGCAAGCTGAGCATCAGTATGTGTATAAATGTGTGTGGGTGTGCAAAGACTTCATTAAGGTGGTTTGTTAGCACAGTGAGTGAAGCTTTGTGTCCAATGAATGTGTAAATTAAGTGCTTAGCTTACTTCAGTGAAAAACAGTTCACTTTGCCTCCTTAGCGCATCCCGCTCAACAGACATTGGAAAAGAAAGTAGTCAGATACTTTCGTTCCCTGCCGTCAAATTAGCAGCTTCCATCTAAAACCTAATCCTGCTTTCTTGTGCTGTCCTCAGGTTTCTAACAATGAAGAGAAGTGAATCTTGAGGAATTAGTCGTGTTGAATGATATCTTAATCATATGCATGATACGCTCTTATGTAGCGTTAGAATAAGAGGTGTCACATCTTGTGTTGTCATTTCTGGGGCAGAAACTGGGACTGTTAGCTAGCTTTAAATAATTTCTGGCATTAACGAGATTCTGACCGGAGGCTCTCTTTCATGTTCAGGATATGCACTGCATTATTTCCTATTATATCACAATACGTTGCAAAGGAACAGATAAGTTACCAAGACTAATCCTTTAAGTCTGTCTTTCTTCACAATGTCAGACAAAATAAGACTATGCCATATTTCTGTAATCTCTCTTGTATTATGAGAATATCATGATCTACAACAACAACAAAATCCCTGCACTGCATGCATTCCCGTTGGCTCTGATATGCTTAGACTTGTCTCTTTTTATCAGAAAATGTATTTCTAAGTCTGTACTTAGAAATTTAACAGACACTATCAGGCTAAAAAACAGATCATTAATATAAAGCAGAAAAGCTTTCTGGTGTTTAAAAATCAGTATTTCTGAAAAAGGCATTATGTAATACCTGAGGTTCTCCTCTTTCTTCAAGAAACTACTTAAAATGAAAGTCAATTTTGAAGATCTAGAGTACCTACTTCTGCTTTTTTTTCTACTTGGATATGTATATTTAGATTAATCTGTTCAAGAGTAGTTTTTGTTCTCAGACAAGTTTGCATCAGCTACCAAGATCTAAAAAAGATTCCTACAATGCTGTGGTGGCACATTGCAGGGGAATTTCTTGAGGGAAGGTAGGAGAGGAATTTCAATTGAAAATTAATTAATGAAACCCACCAGAAGTAGCCTTACATTTCTTTTCTTGGGATAAGAAATATATATATATACATATGTGTAAAGATGTATTCTCCTTCTGAGACCTGTCCCTTTGGATTGAGTGAAAACATCATCCCACACATACCTATTCAAGAATGTAGGGTGTATTTCTCTGCTGATATTTTGATGATGTCTAAGCTGCTAAGAGCATATTCAGTAACTTAATTCTGTTAAAATCACTTCATTAGAGCAGCCAAACAAACCATGATCTCAAAATGCATACGCTCTTGGCAGTGTGTTTTCTGTTTGGGTTGGGGAGGTGTGTGGGGGGGGTGTTGGGGTTTTTTTAATAAGTTACTCCAAAGTATGTCTAAAATGCTCAACAAGCAAAGAGAGGAGTAGATAAATAGTAAATTCCAGGATGAGAAGTGGAATGAATTTTCTGCAGGTGCAGGACATGAGAGCTGATTATATAAAACATCATTTCCCAAGCAAGATAGATGAGCAACGCCCCAGGTCATAGTGCAGGATTCTTCGAAGAGCTTGGTAGAACTAGAAACCTTTGATGCGTTGGAATAAAGCCTAAATGCATCCTAGAAGTAGAGTTATGAGAGCAAGAAAAATATAAATGGAACAGCAAGTTACTGAAAACGGCTTTTCTATTTTTGTTCCCAGGTTCTTCTTTCAGAAACGAGTGATTTAATTACTTTTCATCTCATGTTGCCCACAGTAACTTTGGAGCTTACTGGCAACTGTCAACAAAGGATATAATTCATGAAAAAAGACACTAGTGACCCTGTTAATCATTACCTGTAGGAAGAGCCTCAGTGTGAGGTCAGTTTTGCTTACGCACCAAAGCATCCCCACAGGAGAGACACTGAGTGCCCTAAGGAAGTATTTTTCAGTCAGGCTGACAATTCATTAGACAATAGAGGACACAGTCTTAAGTCATAGGTCATAAATTAGATTTTTGACAGTTTAAGATCAAATTGACGACTGAAAATGCTGAAACTATAGGAAAGCAGGCTTTGTTGGCTTCTCTGTTGTTACAGTAACAACACCCATGCTATTGCCTGAAGAATAATTTGGGGAAAAAGGCACCTGGAGCAGGAGGCTCCTGCATTTGCTAAGGCAGAAGAGAAGTGCTGGGTAACAGAACGAACTCAGGCTAGACAGCAGAAAAGTTTTAAATCTGTAGAGAAAATAGACTGAAAAGTAAAATTTGAAAACTTGCAGTCAGCTCTACTATTTCACTAGAGAACAAGAGAATATAGGAAAGCACCGACTCGGTGAGACAGGAGGAATACCAGTTTTCCAGATCAGCCTGTGTTGCCTTCAAAGATAATTCCTTGAGCTAAAGAAGAGAGATACAGGATACATTTCTATTGCTATTTTCTATTTCTATTATTCTTTGTACTTTTACTTTTTAAAATGATCTCTTTTACTTGGTTTCCTTTCAGTTTATTCTTCTGGTTGAATTACAGCAGAAAATGTACACCATAGCACTAAGAAGTCTATTTGCTATCTATCTTGACAGCTGTTGTTCGCATACTCTATGTTTGCCTTAAAAAAATACGCATCTGATCATGTCATCTGTTAAGTTAACCACTACTGCAAGGATTCAAGTAAACTAGCCTCGGGCAATGGCTGATATTTGCTCCTATTACAGATCTGGCGGAGTCATGGTTTTAGTGAGGATGTAAATTTTTGTATCATGCCATTCAATTCTGTATTAGTATCAGCAGCTTACAGTAAAACAGTACGTTCTTCAGGATGTGTGTTTTGCTCCTAAACGCGGAGGATTCCCAGATGACAGTGAGCTCACTTACGTTCCTCACTTGCAGGACAATGTATTATAGGTTGCTAGGTTCTCTAGAGTTAAGTATCTCAGATGGGAAATCTGAAGTAAGATATGTAACATTTCCTGAAATCCCCCCTTGCTCTGAGCCATCATTAGAGGTACCTGGCACACAGTGGAGTGAGTGTGTTTTTCACTTGTACTGTCCTGTTCTCTCTGCTGCCAAAACAATTCAGGATGGTCAAGATTTAAGGTTCTCAACCCACCTGGGTCACTCTGCCATGCTCTTTCAAAATGCAGGGAACAAGTAATTGCAATGCTTAAAATAATTCAGTGGTTCCTCAAGCAGGTGTTCAGCAGTGGCCATCAGATAGCTGACCATAACATGTGCTGGCTGAGAGGAAATCTTTTAACTCTTTCCTTTCTCCATTCCCTCACCATAGTTCTCAGGTTCGGCTGAAATAATGTTGTGACACTAAGTATTGCATGGGAAACTTTCCAGGCTCCAGACCTAAACTTGCTGTCATGTTCCCCAAATCTGCCCAACATACACAACTGAAAGCATTTTCACTCTGGCATCTGAGGTATTCTAGCTTAGCCAGCAACTTCTTGCAAAGCAATCTCACTGCATCCGTTATGCAGCGAGACCTGGAAATAGGGAAGAGTGTAAAATTCTTCTGTAGAATAGTAGCTAACTTTTCTGTTGAGAATGTTTGCTCTATCTAAACATTGCACACAGATTCATATATTTTGTGGTGAAATAATTTTAAAAATACTTGCAGGAGCAAAGAAATGCTCTTGGAGACTGATTTCTACTAATGTTCTGTTTGAGTTCCCCCAAGGAAGCAGGGCTGGTTCTAGATGCTGAGCAAACTTGCCCGAAGCATCAATACTTGGGTATGTTATCTGAACTCAGACACAGAAGACTGACCCTGAATATTTCATTTGGTGTTCTTGTATGTTCATTAAGCCACCTTTGCCTTTGCTTCCAGCCTGTCTCAAGTTTCAAGGCTAGGCAAGTACGCTCTCCCTAAATAGCATCTTCTACTGCCCCTGTCCTAGACTGGATGGACCACAGTGCTGACCCAGTAGAGCATTTCTTATGTTCTTATAAGGATAAAAAAAAACCCAAGTCCTGGTGCAGGCTGTTTAGTTAAGAGGTAAGATGCAGACTTCTGTGAGCAACTGAATGAAATGTGACAGGCATTCACAGTAGGTCAATATGGGCAAGGCATAGGGAAGACTACGTGGCCCAAGGGATGTAGCAGCCCTCAGAAAAGGTTGAAGGCTTCACTGGTTTGATGTAATGCAGTGATCTATGTCCAGTTGCTGGTTTATGCAGCAACAGAACAGTTTGAGGATATTAGAAAAAAAAAAATAGAATAAAGGAAGATAACACATGAACTCTCTTCATTAATTGCAACGATCATGAAGTGCTTTATGCATAAGGACATGCATGCCTTCAGTTACAATCACAAGTCTGCATGCATGAACCTTGTGTGATTACAGGATATTACTGTACCACAGAGAGCAAGATACCCTTTGATTAAGATCATCTTACTGAAATATTTATGCCTGGCAAGGTGATGGAGCAGATTCTCCTGGAAACCATGCTAAGGCACATGGAGAGGAAGGAAGTGGTTGGTGACAGCCAACATGGCTTCACCAAGGGCAGATCGTGCCTGACCAATTTGGTGGCCTTCTGTGACGGGGTGACAGCATCGGTGGAGAAGGGATGAGCAACGGATATCACCTACCTGGACTTGTGCAAAGCTTTTGACACTGTCCTGCATGATATCCTTCTCTCTAAACTAGAGAGACATGGGTTTGATGGACAGACCACTCAGTAGGTAAGGAGTTGGCTGGATGGCCGCACTCAGAGAGTGGTGGTCAATGGCTCAATATCCAAGCGGAGACCGGTCACTAGTGGCATCCTTCAGGGGTCCGTGTCGGGCCCAGCCCTGTTCAACATCTTTGTCAGCGACATGGACAGTGGGATAGAGTGCACCCTCAGCAAGTTTGCTGATGACACCAAGCTGTGTGGTGCCATCGACGCGCTGGAAGGGAGGGATGCCATCCAGAGGGACCTGGACAGGCTGGAGAGGTGGGCCTGTGCCAACCTCATGGAGTTCAACCAGGCCAAGTGCAAGGTCCTGCACCTGGGTCATGGCAATCCCAGGCTCAAATACAAGCTGGGCGGAGAATGGATGGAGAGCAGCCCTGAGGAGAAGGACTTGGGAGTGCTGGTGGGCAAGAAGCTCAACATGAGCCGGCAATGTGCCCTTGCAGCCCAGAAGGCCAACCGCATCCTGGGCTGCATCAAGAGGAGCGTGGCCAGCAGGTCGAGGGAGGTGATTCTCCCCCTCTACTCTGCCCTGGTGAGACCTCACCTGGAGTACTGTGTCCAGTTCGGAGCCCCCAACATAAGAAAGACATGGACCAGTTGGAGAGGGTCCAGAGGAGGGCCACAAAGAAGATCAGAGGGCTGGAGCACCTCTCCTATGAGGACAGGCTGAGAGAGTTGGGGCTGTTCAGCCTGGAGAAGAGGAGGCTCCTGATAGAGGTCCTCCAGTACCTCAAGGGGGCCTACAAGAAAGATGGGGAGAGGCTGTTCAGTAGGGCCTGTTGTGATAGGATGAGGGGTAATGGTTTTAAAATAGAAAAAAAAACAAAGTTCTCTAACATTACAATAAGAACAGATTTCCTTTTCCATACGAAATATTTTCTCTTCTCTTCCATTTTTTTCCATGAGTTGACTGGTAGGCTCTGACACATCTAGATTAGCAGCATATATCACAACAGTAGTACTGCAAAATTCAGACTCAACTTCCAGTCGTGCCGCTGGCTTCCTGCAGAAACTCTCAGAAGGCATTTAATTATAGCCCAATTCCCCATATGTAAAATATAAGAAACACTTGTTTTTTTTCAGTTTTCTGTCTTTTTCAAATAAGATTGCAAACTACTTAAAGTGGGAACAGTTTCTCTTTATATGCTGCACAGCAACTGGCACAATCATGCATTATTTCCAATATAGCCCATAGGTATTTCTCAGACAAGACATCTGTGTTTGAAGAATCTGAGCCTGAATCTTTTTTGTAATCTGTGATAGCTCTTTTATGATGCATGTAAACATCTGAAGAGTTAACTAGGGAAACAGAAATGCCCTTTGTAGAGAGTATACAAGAGACCTGTAATACTTCTGTGTGATGTATGAGATACTGCAACTCTGAAAAAGCCCTTTTTCACTTCTACAGCTTGCTTTGATGGCTGTATACTTAAGATGTAAAAATATCTTAAATAAAATGCAAATGCATTATTTAGAAATCCATATAAAAATTAAAAAAAAAAAAAAATCAATCCTGCATTGTTTGCACAGTGTGCAATGTCATCCCTGCTGCTTTTAATGCCAGAGTTTAGCTGGTGCAACCATATGTGTGAAGAAAGAACTTGGGTGCACATTACTAGATTCCTTCTGGTGCATGAGAAAGGATTCCCAGGAACTAGGGGAGATAGAGTAGTTAAGACATTCTAGAACTAATAAATTAATTCTGATTCAACAAGAGATAATAGAAACTGTTGGATCAGGTAACTAGTGAAAAAGCTTTTCACTGACACATGACAAACTACCTGCTTTAACTCTGATACTCAAGTTTAGACCCAATCCTTTACGTGTCCCAAGGGGTTTGCACTGTAGTAGCACTCAGTAGCACTGAGAATAAGAGAACCAACAAGACCTGGAATATCAGAATAGCCGTGCGTTGGGTCTCTAATGGGGGAGCAGAGCGCACATTTGCCCTGTGTCGGTCCCCTGGGCTCCTGCATTTCAAAGTGAGATTCTGTCCAATCTTTCTGCTCAGAAAACAATGATTGTAAAGCTAGGAGCAAAACAGGAACCTCAGTTGTTACTGAAGGATGCAGAAGTAACTATAGGTGCAAAAAAAGTTCATAAAACAACACCAGGTATTTCTGATAGGATGACCTCACTCTCATAAATCCAGTCCAGGTTATGATGGTGTATAATCACTATTTCCACTTCTTGGATAAAGAGGTTTAAATAGTTTAACTCTCTTTTCAGCAACATTCAAACTATCTGCCAACTTGGGATTTAGGAGAAAAGAGAATGGTAAAACACTCTCTTCCCCTCTCTCCCCCCCATTAAAGGTGTCTGTTTCATTTACAGGACTCTAATATTTGGCTAACTACAAATCTCCAAACACTGGGAACAGTTAAACCTTGGAAAAGCCTAAAACCAGCCCTCAACATGTACAGCATACTTATTAACTGATCTCATTTAACTGCTGCACAAGTAGCATTAAAACATAACTTCACTAAGCTTAATCCCCAAAAATAAAATAAGCAGTTAGAGTTTCAGTAAGTAAAATACCCAGGCAACCAGCATAAAGCTGTTTGTGTTCAGCATGCATCTTGTTGAGTAATATGCGACATAATGATAGCACACCATTGCCACACATCTAAGCATGTGCAGCACTCAAATTACACATTCAGAGCAATAGAATCTACAGCTAGTAAGTCCCACCTATGCAGCTTGCCCAAGTGCACTGTGCCCATTCTACTCTCCAGAAACTGAGAGATCACTCTCCCTCCTGGAAAATGATGGAGAAGAACTGCCATGCTTATGAGATGAGTCACGCATAGGGAGGAGGGCTGCTGGGGTAGGAGACTCTCAACTGTGGGACAGAGAGGAAAAAAAGGAAGTTCTGTGCTTCTACTGAGGCGTCTCTGCATCACAGAGACTTGGGGTTCAGTTAGATCAGACCAGCAAGGGACTGCGGATTTGATGAGAAAGAAAAAGACCTTCCCAAAAAGCACAATGGACCATTCATTAAACTATAACTCCCAATGCAGTACTGGGTGATAACGGTGACGATTTTTATGGCGCTATGGCTTAAAAAAAACCCTCTCTAACTCTACATTCCCACAAATAACAAATATTTTGAGGAACCTTACAGAACAGAAATTTAGATTTCAATGTATAAAGGAAATGGGATCTTAAGTAAACTAGTATCATGGATGGGATATTAAGTAAACTAGTCCCTCCTGAGTGTTCCGAGTATACTCCCATTATGTGTGGAACAATTGGTTTCTGCTGGGAACCCTTTGGTTGCATTTGAACAGAAACATTCTGACCTTGAGTGAGAGAACTTCAAATATCACAAAGCTTCATGTATATGGTTTGTGGCACCAAGGTATACTTATACAAATTAAAATGGATTATCCCAAAATTGGTGGGGGGGGGTGGGGAGGGAGTGTGACATTTTCACACATTGTCATGGTTGTCTGTATCTGCTCAAGTAATAACAGAGTTTTGACATGGTGTGCTCTTCTTCAGTCTGTTGAGCCCTATCTTTTATGACTACAAATCAAATGAGATTGTCAATCTTCTCTATGGCCTGTGACTGCTGGAAGGATATAATGAGAGCAATATTTTGGCTTCCTGCAACTGTCTCTCAAATAGATGTTGATACTGAAATCTGTTCTGAATTTCATATTCCTACTCTCTTTAGGCTCTCCTTTCTTGATTCTTACCAGGAAAGATGAAGAAGAGGAAAGAGAAAGGGGAAAGGAAAAAAACTATGATCTCTATAACTAATGAAATCCTTCTCTGCATTATGTTTTCTTAAGTGATTGCTGTCTTTTGCTATCTAAATCATCTTTTGTCACCTTTTAATTTTTTAAATTAGAACTTAACTAGTATTTTATAATTTTTAAATTTTCTTAACTGCCTCAAAAAAACTCCCCTTAACGTTATGGCAGCATGTGATATTTTCTAGAGTAGTTTTTCAGCTCAGAGCTAACCCTAGATCTACAATCAATTCAATTGTGCCTTTATAGAAAAGATCTGATACAACTGGTTATTCTGGCCTTCTCCCAAACTCAGTGAAAATAATGGGACTTTTAACAGATGTCTTAATGGCAGCAGGGAAGGGTGCTACTGGTTTTAGAAGTCTTTCCTATGAGGATTTCAAAATTCTCATAGTGGTGGTAATTGTGATTCTTCTGTGAATCTAGCATTAAGTCATGGCACAATAAGAAAAATGAAATGAACTTTCTTAACTATAGACTGTCTCTAGACTGTGCTGCTGTTAAGCAAGACAATATTTTGATGTGTGTTTCTCAAATTCACGACATATTCCTTTCTAAGGCTTGGTGTGACAGTGTGCTTAAATAAAGACTGAGAGATGAAGTCCAGTGTTAACTGTACTGTAGTAATTCTCATAAAATATTGCTCAGTGGCCATCAAATATTTCACTTAAATCACAGGCTGGAATGCATTATTTTGTCTTAAAGGAGAAAATAACTGATTCAATTAAACAAAGAAACATTAATTCCTTCTTATCTTTCTTATGCTATTTCCAGTACTCTCTACACTACCAATAGGAATTATATGCACCATTTAAATGCTGGAGGAAATTACCTATTTGTCAGTAGAGCCTGCACAGATAACTGAAGTCCATATTTTCTTCTCAGAGGATGACTGTGATGTCTTAATAGATCACTATGAGGAGCTGCTGTTTAATTAAATTGTAGGTGAAGGATCTAAATCAGTGGATTTGTATCTCTTTTAGAATAAATAGCTATTAACTGCCTCTAGTCTAGGTTACTGAACCCCTTGTTTATCTTGTTTACTACAGGAACATTTAATAAGATCATGGGTTAATTTTTAAAGTTTTTTTTACATGTGATAAAATTCACTATAGTCTGTAAAGATTACATCTGTTCTAGTAAATCAAGGTTATAAAATAGCTTTTCATTCCTACAATGAATTCCTTCTTCCTAGATAAGAAGCCTTATCATGAAGCCCTGATTGTTCAAGGCTTGGAGTAAATGCAGCTTCTGTTGGCATCAGTCAGAAATGTGAGTGTCCAAAACTTCTAAAAAATCAACATCTAAGGCTATTTGAACCAGCCAGTTACATAGTTATTCTGTGCTCTTGCTGGAAGAAGAGAGAGTGCTCTTTAAAAACAAACAAACAAGAAAACCACAATCAAACAAACAAAAACCCAAAACCCAAACTTCAGCTTTGTTCTTACATGGGAAACTCTCTTTGGGATTTGACCTCAAGCAATAGTTCATTAAAAAAATTGCAAATTAAAGCAACAGGAAGGTGAACCAGCACTTGCCATCTGCAGCCTGTTCATCTTGAGTTCCTTGAATCTGATGTTCACATTACTCAGTATCAGCTAAAAAGACATTACATGGTCCAGTGATAGAAGATTCTGAACTTGTGCAAGACAGCCAGCAAGTCTCGTAACCATGCTGTGTACAGGCAGTACTACTGTTAAGCTGGTGTTTCAAGAGAGAAAGGAAAATGAAGCATTGCATTTTTTTTTTTACCTAAGAATTTTCTTAGGTAAATACATGAAAAGCTATATATGATCACCTCTGCATTCTCAGCTACGTCACTGAAATTTCCTGTATGGGCTGAAAAAAAAATACTGTACTTGTATAGGTCAAGAAGAGGAATATAAATTATGTCTTTAAACAAATCCACATGAACACCAGAAAAACCTTTAGAATACAGGCTGCTACCACATTTTCTACCTCAGTATACTTTCCTACAGTAGACATGGCCAAATGAATTGGTGCAGAATAATCCTTGACCACATCACACATTCAAGAAAATGTTGCAAAACAAGAGGGCATCTCCAGTAGGAATATAATATCCTTCCAATGCCATATAAAAGTAGGAATGTTTTTGTAGTGATCCTTCAATTATACCCATATATTTTTAATTGGCTTATCTGTCTGTATAATTTAAATGCATGACTTAAATATTAATGATAATTAATTTAGTTTTTAAATTAACAGAGAATCCTACATGTTCAAACTTACTTCTCTACGTAGTTTGTCTGCAAGCAGGGATGGGATGTAAACACAAACTTCGTATGTATTGTTTAGTGCTCCTAAGACTTTGTTTTGACTTGGAGCCTATGGATGGTTAAGATGAATTACAATTATGTCATCTAGCGTACATTATTCTTACAATAGTATAGATTGTATTTCAGTTTTTTGAGTAGCTGATTGCATGCAATTGCTCATAGTAAGTGATTACTTACGACACTGTAGGGTAAAATATTATTTAAATTAAGTCATTTATGTTCATTTTATTACCATTTTGAGGCATACAGATGTTCAATACTATTTGATAAACAAATTTTAAACCTGAAAAGGTTACTAAATGTGCTAACTCTACTACTAACTATTCCTATCTGGACAAAACACATATGTGTTTATCACCTTTTGTTTCTCTCCACATATTGTATGACTAACACAATAGCATAGAAGACATCTTTTCTTGCATATTAGCATAGCTTCTGCCGTGCAATGGGACACTGTCTTATCTGCTGAAGTCTGTATTAGAGTAAAAAAAAATGCTGCTTAGTATTGATAGTTCCTTCTCCTTACAGAAAGCATAATGTTTATATCTTTGTTTGTCAGACATGTTGTGTACTTTCTTTGTTGTATATTTCACAAAGGCCAAAATAATTCAGTAGCAAAAAAATAATATAGAGGAATTAAAACAGAGATTGCATATGCCCTCCTTTCATTAGTCACTTCTGCTTCCAGAAATCAAATGGCAGAAACATACATTCCTCTTTCAGTCAAGATTGCCCCTCTGGGAGTGAGTCGAGCAGTTCATGTTAGAAGAGTCCTTTGTTCCCTCACTTAGGGTATCGGAACAGTTGGGCATCAGAGATAAATCATCTACTCTTTGCCTTAATTTAATTTATATTTCACTACAGAGCAAGGTGCTCAGAATTGCTTGATAAGACAAATAAATAGAAGAACTTAAAATAGTCATAAATATTAATATCCTCATTGGCTCTGAAGGAAGTGGTATAGCAGGTGTATGAAAAGAGCCTGGAATATTTTATTTACTCAGTAATCTGAAAAAAGGTCAGAACTAAAGTTCAATCCAAAATTGCATCCAGGGGCTGTCTCTTCCAGGCTGACAGTGCCTAACCCAAACCCATCTAAGTTTAGAATTCGATGTAATGGGCAGTGATGATCAACACCCCATTCATTGTCTTATGCTGTTTTGATTGCTGCTTTTCTCATAAAGAAACCTTCCCGTTCTTGTATGACTGTCTATTCAGATAAACTGAGAGTAACTGGCTCTCAGCCTTTGCTTCCAGCTTGTTGTGCCTTTCCGTGCAATCACATCACATCAAAGTGATGTAGCTATTCGTTTCTTTTTTTTTCTAAAGGGGTCATCATTGCTTAGATTGTGACAATCTGAAATTACTGAATCACCACCAACAGACGTTTAGAATTATTCCTCAAAGTGAAGTTAAGCTGAAAACACCATTAGCCATTGTTAAAGAGGAAAAATCTCTAATCACAATATTCTATTTATAAACCAGCGATTGGGCCGTGTCCCCCAGCACCACCCGCTGTGCCTACACTTCGTAAGAAGATTACGCTTCTCCCCATGAAGTGAAAATTACCTTCTGGCGGGGAGAAAGCGTTTAATTGTGCCTCTGCTTCCCCTGGTCTCCATGGTGACCCCATGCAAACAGCCTGCTTTATCGGACTGGGCTCCCGCCGCCCCAGCTCCCCGTTTCCCCCAGGGCCGGGGGCGGCCCCGGGACCCCTCAAGGCTGCGATGGCAAAGCCGCGGGACGAGCACCGCTGTGATCCTATTTGGAGCTGAGCCGCTGCATCATTTCAGCACTTACTGCAGAAAATCCGTTCCCGGTGCCGGCCCGGTACAGGCGCGCTGCAAATTGGCGGATGATCCCGGCGCGCCCCTGCCTGCCCCCCCCCGGCCCCAGCCCCGGGGGGAGCGGGGCTGTTACCTGGGTGCTCCCCGGCCCCGGAGCCCGCGGGGTCGGTGAGGATGCTGGGGTCACTCTGCGACCTGCCTCGGGGGAGAAAGCAGCCGGTCCCTTCTTCCGATGCAGCCATGAGGTGGAGGGCGGGAAGATTCAGAGGCGGGGGGAGGAGGAGGCGCTCATGGAGCCGGAGGCGGCCGGGGGACAATGGGGACGGGGGCGCGGCGGCGGCGGCGGCGGGGCCTCAGCCGGGCAGCACCAGCCGCGGCAGCATCTTCCCCGGCGCCGTGGCGGGCAGGATGCGGCGGGGCGCTCCGCCGGCACCGGGCGCTCAGGGGGCCGCTC
>WHYT01015978.1:290920-318668 GCA_009806455.1 Tetrax tetrax
GGGGCTGAAGGAGGGGAGGCTGTTCGGAGAGGGGAGGGGGCGGTCAGAAGGTGCCGCTTCCTCGGCGGCCGGCCGCAGCCCGGCGGGAGGTTTTGCGGGGGCAGGGGTGAGCTCGCGGCAAAGGAGGTGTCGGAGGTGACCCGGGGACACGGGGTGTTTGACCCTAAGTCGTTTGGTTTGGGAACTTGTTTCAAGGGAATAACTTTTTACGGAATTTTTCCTTCAGCGAAAGGTAACTCCCCCCTGTTGTGCTGCAGGCAGTGTCTTCTTGGTGGTTTGACCGGTGAGAGCGAGGGATGCTTTACTCACTCCCCTGGTGAAGCCCCCCAGAGTGCTCCGGTTAGGTTCCCTCCTCGTTTGTTGCAGCGGGGTGCTGCTGAGGAGTGCGCATTAAACATTGTTTTGGCCATTGTGTGGAACTGCATTCAGGAGTGAAACTTTGTGTCAGAAAATTTTCCGTAATGCGGTCATTCATTCGTATACATCTTGGTTGTTACAGAAATATACGGAAAACATTTTGCATATCTTACATAAAGCAAATGTGGCTTAGCCATTTCTGAAAGCAGGAGCAAACGAAGCAGTTCTGTGAGGTTGTGTCTTTACATTTTGACAGGGTTTTAACCCAAAATTTGTCACATCTATCACACTGAGAAGTGTATTTGCCTTTTCTCTTGAAGCGGGAGTTTCAAAGTTAATCACCTGCACACATCTCATTTGGGAGTCACCTTTAGGCTATGTATTCCCTGAAGTTTGGTCAGCTTAGGGACCTTTTGAAAAAAACCAAATCCGTGGGCCTGCATTTCGTGTAGAAGTTGATAAGAAAATTCTTCAAAGGCTCCATCTGAGCAAGGCCCGAGCGTGGCTGTTCTGGTCCTGTCTGCCCACGGCTGGGGTAAGCTGCTGCGTCGAACAGGGAGCTTGAATATTGTCACAAGAACAGAAATTGAAAAAAGGGTTTAAAGCAAAATATTAAGGAGTTTCTCATTCAATGAGTACTGTCCCTTCTTGCTGTGTATAAGGTAGATCCTAAAGAAAAAGCAGCATGTGGTAGCATAATCTAAGCTGTATCATGATGCAAGGGAGTAAATTAAGGTAGCAAGGGCGTTCTGTAAACTGGGTTTTTTTGAGAGCTTAACATTGCGATCTTGACGCGTTTTCAGTGTCAGTTTCTGTAATTTCTTCTAAGCCTTGCCAGTCAAACAGGTCATCATAATTCCAAAAAGACAGCTAAATGAACCATTTTTATCAGGCTATAAAACATTTTTAGGGAAACAAACAAAAAAAAAATCCAAAACGCTTGTTCAAGGGATTCTTTAAAGAGATCAGGATGTATTTTGTACTCCTGTCCCTCCTGAGCCAAGCTTTTGAGTTGCCATGACTCAACTTTGAAAGGGAGTCATGAACTCTAAAAATTACTTCTTATAGATTTTTTTTTTTTCTGTGCATACAGATAGCACGTCTGACATAGATATTGGGCCTAGTTTTCAAGTAAGAAATCTTGGCTTTATAATGAAATAATAAGCAAAATCTATTTATAGTCCTAAAAAAAGAGGAAGTAGCAAGTTTAAATTATTTTTCTCTATTTAGCTTTTAGGTCATGCTAGAAAATGCTGATGGTTTCTAGTGAATTCTGTGAAAGTCTGTTTGTACTAATCAATATACCTGCCTCTGCAATGAAGAATCATAATGATTTCTTTTATAAAATATATAGTTGAAAAGTTCCATATCAAATTTAAGCATTTGCACAAGATTGAATATATTAAAATATTTTCAACCCAAGAAAATATCTCCAAGATTACTTTCGTACCCTACAAAAGCACTCTGAAATATTGACATATTTCTAACCAGCTGACATACCGATTGCCTCTATAGAGGATACTTTATAGGGTTCCTTTGGATTCTAAAAAATTGTCTGATAGAAATCACTCAAACAAGGCTGGAATGGGCCTTGGTGCTTTAACTTAGTTAAAACATTTCATTTTCTTTCATTGCTGCCAAACAAAGCATCAAGAGACTCAGTCTGGGAATAAATCCCAGGTGCTGTGCATGCCAGCTGAGCGAGCTGCCCCAGGCCACCTTGCTATTTCCGAATGAACCGTCATCTTTGGGGGAGGGAGTACACAGGGAAAAAAAAAAGTGTTAAATTGTTTAAATCTATGCTCCTAAATAATATCTTTCATGTAAAAAGCATGTGTTTATTTTCTCACTATAGCGGTCTTGTGGTAAACAAATTTGTAGCATTTCCCAAAAAGTACAATGATCTGATATGTTCATTTCCCTCTCTGAGAATTTCTAGCATTTGATATTTGTGATTTAAAGTTATGACAAGGTTTTTCTAGCTTAGTGGCAGATATTTCTGCAGTTGGCATCCACTCAGTTGCAGAAAAACGCTTCTTAAATGTCCAGACAACCACACCAATGCATGGCCATTTCATATGCCCTCCCTTGATATTTTTTTTTAATGTAATTATATAAATGGTATGCATTATTTGATTAATTTGCTTTCTGATTGACAGACAGCTAACTCCTGTTTCATGATGTAGTTATATAAAGAGAAATCCTAACTTGTGTTAGAAAGGAATGACTCTCTGAGGAGAAAGAAAAGAGGTGAGTCATGTCAGTGCTGTTTTTCTTGAATCAGCAGAATATTAAACAACCTCATTTTCATTAATCTGAAGCCTACATGTGATTTCTGAGCATTTAGAAAAATGAGTTCAGGATACATTTGGATTGACAATATCAGCTTTCATGTTAAAATTGTTTTGATGACCAAGGGACAAATAGCTTTGCTCAGAGCTGTTTTTAGATGCAGCAACAGAAACCATTTTTTTCTGTTGCTTGTGAGTCTTAACCTAACCACCTTGTTGTAGTTCAGTATGCTTACAGTAACAATAAAGATGAGCATTCCCATGCTCAAAAGACCCTTGTCTCTGTTTACTGTGTGTTTGTGTTGTTTTCCCCTTAGATGTTTTTCCCGGAGGACACAGGGCTTATTTTGGGCCTTTATTTGTCAAGAAGATAAATGTATGTCACTGAGAAGAGATAGAAGTATCATCCAGCAGTCACAACTTTGTAAGTTCAAAGACTTGAAAGATGTCTTCTCCAAAGCATGATGATGTAGTTGCTACTATGGAAGGCAAATAAAAAATGAACAAGCATCAGGGACTTGTTTATTGGTGGCTTCACGTACACATTCACATTTAACATCTGCGATATTCAAGAGCTATTCTAGGAATCACCCATCTGATTTTCATGTTTGCTTTCTCTCACAGCTCTAGTGCTTACTGTCATTTTATAAGTGAAGGAACAGGACAGGAAGAGGCAGGGAAAAATCTAAAGGAATACAGCTGAGCTGTCTGGCTCCTTGAAAAAATGGCTCTGTTAGCCTAAGTCCTTCGAGGTAGTGGTACAGTGACAATGAGAAGAGGAACATCTACTCTTACATCAGTTATTCCAATTTATGCAGATTATAATAGTAACAGCAACGTATCAGTTTATGGGGAGGGACCTCGTATCTGTGACATGCCAAGGCCAACAGAGAGTTTACAGGGATGTGATTACTGTGCATAATAATTGTGTGTAAGAAGCAAGGAAAAAGCAGCTGCATGTGGAAGACAGTGGAGGACTCCTGCGGCACTGTCAAAGCCAGCTAGGCTAGAGGTGATGTGCCATGTAAGTATTCTTTGTGCCAGTTTGAACGCTGAAGGGATGAATCTGATTTTCCCCTCCATTTTTTGTTCCACTTAGACTTCAATATGTCTGAGGAAAAGGGGCACATACGCAACTTCCATGTCCAAATCTTCCTCCTTTCTATGTCGCTCTTTGGGGAATGAACATTCTTAGACACAGATCTTTCTCTTTTTTTTTTTTTTTTGCAGGCACGGTGTTCTTAAAAAGGCATATGGCTGGAAGTTTTTTATCATTCTCAATTTCATCCTTGGAGCATTCCATGGTCTCAGATATCCAAAACAATGAAAAACTGCAGACATGAGAGGTCTGACAGCCATGTCTAGTATAACTGAGACCCTGCAAGCTCTACTAATTAATACAGGAAAGCCCAGTGAAGCATTTCTTGTTACATTTGTAACATAAGTGGTAGAGGTTTTAGACTTCAGGATAATAGAAGTAGCTTAAAGAAATTGGTTTTTGTTGTAAATACAAAAAATGCAATGTAAGATGTCAGAAAAAGTTTACCATTGGAATTAGGAAATTCCACTTTGAATCATTAAATTGTCCTTTCACATATTCAAGGGTGAGAAAATACCTGGTCATGCCTGATCTGCATTTTAATTGGTGTAATCTGGCCTGACTCTCTAGGCCAAAAGGTACCCTCACAGGTGAGATCTTGGCTCACCTGAGAGGGAAATTTTCCACTGACACCATTTTACCGTCAGCATCACTTTCCCTGCGGGATCCTTTTCCATACGTGTGCAGCTTCCCCTGCATTAAAACACTTTTCGCCTGGGAATGCTCCCAGTTCCCCGCAGCCGCAGTGGAGCCCGCCGAGCCACCTCTACCTCCTCAGAGCCGTGGGGCCCTTGCACCCTTCCCAGAGCGGGGGACGCTCGGCACTGAGAGGAGGCTCCTTCAGAGGTACCCGCCCTACGGACAGGACTTCTTCCCTGCTTTCCCTTTAAGCTTTCACCAGTGTTTAGCAAAACCTGCTCAAGAGCTGGTGCTTTCCCTGGGGTTTGCCACAGGCATCCCCTTGGGTGGAGGCTGAGGAAAGACTCCACACAAGAATCCCAGCCCTGCCCTGTGTGTAAACTCTGACGGGTTGAACCAGGGTTTATCTCAACTTGGCAGGTACTTGACCCTGGAGTTTAACCTCAGCTCCGTAGAGTCGGGAACCTCATTTTATGAAAACGTTTTAGGCCCATGTAATACTGAATAAATATAATTAGTTAATAGTTTCATCACAGCAACTGTTTAAAGACTTTTTTTCCCCTCCTGATTTAATAAGGAGAGGAGGGAAGGCTGGCTGTTCTGTTTAATTCCTTTCATCATTCTGCCTGGTTGCAGTATGCTCAGAAACTTTTTTTTCCTTTGCCAGTTTTCATCTTGCGTGCCATGCCTGAAGTACCTGAGCTCTTCACTAACCCTTTCACTGAACAATTATATTTGTCAGCTTTTCTTATATATATTACTTTCATTATTTATATTTCAAAATCATTTGAATGTATTGAAGCAGGAAAAAAAAGCAGCTATTTGACTTAGTGTACTATGTGAGGGAGGATCACAAATGGATAAGACTAGCATCTGGTAATGATTGCTTTTTGGATTATTAAAAAACATGATTGCTTGCCACTTGCTTATGAAAGTCTGATATAAGTAATTCTGATCAGTTTGTCCCGAGAACAGGAGGGCACATGCTTGGGAAGGGATTGTGGTTTGGAAGGAAGAAGGTGGAAGGCGTCCTTATAATCTGTGATGTGATCCCCTGTGCTATTGGAGAATGCATGAAACTGTGTTTAGATAGGTGCTAGAAATTAACACATCACTTTATCCATAGTTGCAGTTTAGCCCTTTTGTTACATACTCTGTCTTTTCTCTGTTGTGGAACAGAGAGACTCTTTAGGATGTGTGGAACAATGAACAGCTGAGTAAATCATATTTGTACACATGTATTTAAAGTATTAGTAATCACCGTAACACCCCTACATTTAGTACATGAGGTGACTTTGTATTGGCATGTTTCAATAAGATCAACATACTGTAAGTATTCTAGTAATACTGTGTATGCAGGTTGCTGCATCTCCTATGCTTTCCATCTGTCTCACTTGCATCACTGGATCTTGGGTTCCACCTCTGAGAGGGTAAGTGATACGGGATCGCAATGCAAGGGAGGCAAATACATTGTAATTATGATAGTGATGTTTGCTTTGTCCTTGCAAGTGGTAAATTGCTTAGAAAATAAGTAGAGTTTTAAAATAACTTTTTAATAACTATTTTGAGCACTTAAATTCTATTAGGAAATCAAACATATAGGAATTTTTTTTTTCAAATGCTTTGCTTATGCTTTGCTGTTGGAAGAGTTTGTATTTTAGAGGCAACACAGCTCATTTTTTCAGGGATAAGTTTGGGTAACTTTTACCCTTATCAGAGATGTCCTTTCTTTTCATTATTTATTGTATTCAGACAGTACATTCTGATTCAGATCTCATCTTGCTGTTACCAAATCTAGAATAATTTTGACATATAATTTTTTAAAATTAATTCAAATAGCGAAGATCTTTCAGTTGTCAGCAGAAGCGGAAAGGGAAAATTGCTTTTCTGTGCTAATTGGATGAGAGCTGAGGAAACTGGCATAGAGTTGCAGGACAAAATTCTGATTCCACTCTTGTTAGTATAGGTTTCAATGTTTACTGCAATGGCATTTTGATGTCATCTGTAGATCAGTTTCATTTCTTGTGTAACACAGGACTTTGGCTGGTATTTCACACACTGACCATGATACACAAGAAATTTGGCAGTTGGAAGGTTAAAATACTTTGAAGGCCAGGGATACATGAAACTAGTGACAGCTGCCTTCAGTAGATCAGTTGATAGTTCTTGGGGACCTGAAATCTAGTGAAGACCCTAATAATTGGGATTTTTGAGCATCTCACAGAAGACATAACCTCATATAATTGGGAGATAACTTGGGCTTGTCTTCACAGGAGGAAATATAGGAAGTCTAGAGTTGATCAGCAGCTGCAGACAAGAGAATGAAAGATCAAATTGATTTGAACTTATAATAAGCAAGGTCCAAGTTAGCAGCACAGTATCCAGTTTGAGATTGAAGTTGCGTATTACATGGCTCCCCAGAAGTCATAGCCACTCGTTCCAGTTCGGATACTCGGGTGCTACATAGTGTAACCGAAGAGTCAGCAGAGCTGCAGCGTGCAGAACTGATTTAAGAGAATTAAGCTTGTTTGAGCTTCCTTAAGCAGGAACACGGTGGTTACTCTATCGGTACCTGTTCTTACTTCTCTGAGTGGCTACTATGTGTTACCTAGTTCTATAGTGCCTCGGATAGAGTAAACCTTGGGGTGGTTCCATCCATTCAATTTCCTGCTCACCAATTCCTGAGGCAGGACTTAAGAAGGGAAGCAGAACAACTACAAATAATTTTGTAGTTTAACTTTTAGTTTAATTTTAAGGAAAACTAGGACTGAATACCATTCCTACATACTAAAGTTACAGCTTATTAAGAGATGAAGTAAGGATTTATGTAGTGTTTCAGGTGCTCTTCTTTTAGGCAAAATACGGATATGCAGTAAGGTTATTGCTGTGGAAGTTGTGCTTCTGCTTTTTTGCAGATGTAGTAAGTCTTTTTGAGAAATCATTCTTCAGCAAAAACTGAGCTAACATTTTTTTTTTAATTTAAGTATCATATTTTTGACAGTTCTGTATGTTGCCATGACAGCAAGCAATCTCAAAACAATCTGCTCATCTACCGTATTGCAGCTCAGTGTGCTGTTTCTTAATGGTGCAGATGCCATCTTGCTGCAAACTTTGGAAGGGCAGGCTTCTTAGCAATTTAAACACAGCTGCTTTGATGGACAGAGGTAGTGGTTGTTTTTCTAGGATCAGTTCTAAAAGTTTACTTTTAACCTGAAAAGTTAACCCACGACAGAATTAGACAGATCTTCTGTTCCATGACTTCAAAGCTGGAGACTATGACATCGTGAGCGAAGTCGGAACAACTTAATCACGGACATTTCTGTACCGCGGTTCTATTGTAAAATACACTTTGCCAGTCTGGATTCCAGACAGCAATAGACTGTAATCAGGTGAACACCTTCAGACTATGCAGCTTTGATCTCATATATTTTGGAAACAAATCCCTTAACATCTTTATTCAACAAGTAAAATGCAGATCTTGCCTGTAATACTCTTCCAGTGAGGTTGAAATTCAGCTGGTGGCTACAAAGCCCCTTTCTAGGCCAAGTGCCACATTGGAATAAAAGTGGAAGCAGGATTTTACAAACATTATTTCTGGTAAACTTATTAAAGAGACAAATTCTGATCCACAACTTATGAGCATGTCAGAATTAGTTAATTAGTACTTTCAAGATAGATGTCTGTCTTTGCTAGGATTACTGTGTCTGTTAAAACACAGGAATCGGAGAGTTACAGGTACATGACATGGTGCCTTCAACAGTAATTTGGTTTCAGAAGTTCTACTTTGACCTGCTTCCTCTGTGCATTGTAGTTTGCTGTCTCCATCTGTTGTACCAATATAGCAGTTTTTTGCTAAATATGCAAATAATTGTGTACATGAGTGACTTCTTAGAAATGTTGCTAGTCATTTGTAGGCACATGTATTAGAGGTAAATGTCCATACAGGAAAGGATTGCATGACTCATAGTATTCATAATTAGGTAATTATACGCTTACTTAGTGAACTAGCAAGCAGGAGGGTTTTGTTGTGTTGGTGTTTGGGATTTTTTTCCCACCCCCAAAAGAATAAAGTGGAAATATTTCATAATTTATTTTAGAAAACTGCAAGTCTAATTGGATCAGTCAGGGAAGATGCCAGTAGGTTTGCTTCTTCAAAAATCATTTAGATGTCATGAATTATTTTAATATTTTGTCTTATTTCTCCCTTGGCTTTGTGGCTTTTGCAAAAATTCTATTTATTGATCCATTAAGAACTGAAGCTGTCAAAATGAATCTTTCTCTCCATTTGTAAAGATGTTATATATGTGCATCTGAACGATACAGTATGTACTTCTTAAATTTTCATGTGGGCCTCCTTCTGAATTTCCCGAACAGACCAGCTGACAACATAAGAATGTCACAGCTTGTGCATTCTGCCCAGTGCAAATGTCACATAAATATTGTTGACAGAGATATTTCCAATTCTGTACAACACAGTTACTAGGACCAGGTTTGGGTCCATTTTATATTACTCTTGGGTTTTAACCTGCATTTTCCTATCCAGTGGAATGAGGAGCTCTGCTTAAGACCATAGGGAGCTCTAGTTAATTATAACTGGCAGTCTGCAATCCTTTGTGCTGTCAAGGAAATCATGGAGCTAATGGATGATACTGCAAGCACTCGGAAGTGGTTCTATGCTCAGCAATTTGTGCTTTATTTGGCTGTATAAATATCTGATGGAGCTGGGAAAATACACTGATGAAACACTATTGTATAGAGGAAATTATTGGTGTGCCTACCAGGGAGCCATAGGAATTATGTAATTATTTTAAAGGGTGGTTTTGTTATCTAGCCTTTATTTATGTATCTGAAGTAACAAATATCAAAGTATAACTTATGCTTAGTAAGACATTTTACAACAGCAGTGTTAACACCAATGGTTACAGAACGGTGTCAGGGCATCATAGCCTCCTGTCAGACTGTTACACACCAGGACTTCAGAGGTCTTGAGAGTCATCTATGACAGAAGAATTCTCCCTTGCATTGGTATCCAGGGATTTCCCAAACTATTATGAGGTTATATTATTGTGAGGATGGTGATTGAGAAGCACTGGCAGACTTAACCAAATTTTTACTTCATCTAGGATTCTAAAGACATGGATGTTTTCTCTACCAGAGTATCCCAAATTACCTAGGTATATTTTAGATTAAAATTGTGATTTTTGAAAGCCTGAAAGCAATGTCTTCATCTGTAGGCATTCAAATAGGTTTAGAAACCTTCTACTCGTGTCGCAGATTATGCAAGAAGACTGCAGTGAAGTGCAACAGAAATTTTCAAAGGTGTTTTTCTTGCTCTGTAGTGTAACAGTGAGTGGAATCACCTGTTTTTACACTGGGCTATTTATAAGCCCTGCTGAGGCAGAACAAAGATCTGCCTGGCCTAAGTGTCCTGCCACTAGCAAATTAAGCACATACCAAGGACAGGCATATATGATATTTCTACCTAATGCTTCTCCAACTGTTTTAAACTTCCCACGCTGGATGTGTACATCTGTCCTAAATTTTTGCCTGGCCTCCCTCTAAATCCCTGTAAATTCCCTGCATCCACAATATGCTTTGAGAAGGAGTTCTGTACATTTTCCACCTGTTACATGAAGGACCACCACCTTGTGTTTGTTTTGAACTTGTTTTTTGCTAGTTTTGTTTACTATCTTCTAGCGCTTCTTTTGTTTGAAGACATTTTGTTCTTGATCATCTTGTTACTCTTGCATTTTTTTTCTCCACGTTTTTCCGTTCCGTTTTTAGAGGAGAACGTCCAGCTGCACACCATATTCAGGGAGATGGTGAGTCACGAATGTATGGAGTCGCAATATAATGTTGTCTGTTCCTTTTTTAGTAATTCCTGATTTATTTTTTTAACCACTATCCACCACTGAGCTGACATTTTCCTAGTTACATATCAATCACAAGACATGTTTCTTTAGTGGTAATGATTGCTCAGTGCCATCAGTTAGGATTTGTTTTTTCCTAGATATGTCAGTTGACATTTATCTTCATTGACTTTCATCTGCCATGTTATTGTGCAGTCACCTATTTCATATGGTTTCTGTGAAACTTTTCACAGCTGGTTCTTGGTTTTGTTATCCTGATTCATTTAGTATATCATTAGTAAATTTTCTCACATCTTTGTTCACTCCTTTTCCAGATTATTTATGAGTGGTTTGGAACAACGAAGATGTCATTTCATCATTTTCAAATTATTTATATCCTCCTGTAGGAATGTGTACCCAATTTGGGAACACATGAGCAGGGGATTGAGTCCCCTTTTCAAACTAATACCATAACCACAGGTCTGCCTTCTTGAGAACCCAGTTTAAATGAAAATGTCTATGTTTATGCTAAATTAAGGTTGAATTCAGTAGGAATCAAATGGAAAATCATTACAAGAAATGAGGGATAGGATCATAAAATATTGTAGAGACAACCTTTCATTTTCTTTTAGTATTGTAGGATGATACTGGAAGAGTTTTGTTTTTTTCTTTTAAGACTACCATTTCCTTTGGATTAATCTAGAAAATTATTCTCAGTGATATATCCATCTTCCTACTGCCCATTGTGAAAGAGCTATTATTTCCTGTGTTCAACAAAAGCACTTCAACACCTGCTTACCATTCCACTGATAGCAATGAATCTATTATCTTGATACCTGGCAGCTGGATGGCTGTTACTAGTCAAAATAACAATTTCATCAAGTATTCTGGTTCTTAGGAGGATGTTGAAGGCTAGGGAGTGTCATCAGTAGTACTTAGTAGTAAGTGAAAGGTGTTGAAGCTGGCAGTGAGAAAGGAAGCAGTACTACCAGGAGAAGAGGTATCTTTGCAATTATATGATGTACTTTGTGGATATATTGATAGGCTTTCTTTGTTGAGTGTTATTACTCAGTGTTCTGCAGCCATCACACAGTTTTTTCCTTTCATTGATCAATACTTTAAAAATAAATTCTAGGTCTGAAACAACTATAAAGGAGCTTTCTAATTTAAACTACTTGTGTAGGTCATAGTTGGTTATTATCCAACTGAACAGACAAGACATAGTTATACTGTAGGCTCAATGTTGTGAGATATTAAGGGCCTCCAGTTCCATAGACTTGTGGATACTCCAGGAACGATAGATTTAATTTTCTGTCTTCCTGCTGTGAGGTTGAGAAAAGTTACCTGAAATACTGGAAACCATACAGGTTGTTTGGAGGTCAGTGAAGTGAACATTTCCAACTAAAAGAAAAGGGACTAAAATGAAAGAGGCGCTAACTGTTAATGGGATATCTGGAACAGGCAGGAGAGGTGTGGTGCATGCAGATTTACAGAAGCAGCATGTATAAGATAGAGATATAGTAAGAAAGTACAGGAACTCAGCTAAATATGCATCCTGAGACTCTTTCATTCCAATTGCAGTGTCACGTTGATCCATACAGAGCAATGCCGTCGATACTGAAATCCATGCTCTACTGATGAACTTCTTGCTGTGCTTTTGTATCCTATTTTTCAGGATTTTGCACTGTCTATGTGTAGATTCTGCTACAAAACTAATTCTTTTACTAGAGTCAACTCATGCCACTCTGACCGCATTGCTTTTACTTAATGAACACATACTCTTAAATTACTGTCTCCATGTTGACTTGTGTACCTTCAGTGAGACAGAGAATTACGTTTTTTTATCCACTTTTCCTAAAAACTAAAAAATAACAGCTGCCACATCCTTATGCTAGCCCACAAAGGGTGGCGGGGGGGAGGATGTCCTCATGCCTGTATCAGTGGTTCACATGTCTTATTACTGCAAAGGAAACAAAGGAAGGTAGAGATAACCAGTTTTGCTTATTTTACTCTTTAAGGGAGTACAAAAGAACCCAGGTCTCTTAATTTTTATTTTGTTTGTTTGTTTAATTCTGGATCACTAACAGTTATTAGACTAAGTTTTTAGGCCTTGATCCCACAGAAATGCTGTAATTTACATAATGTGAATGGTTCTTCCCACTGCAGCTTGTGTTCTGTATTGGAATTTGTGGGGTTTTTCTTCAGGACTGATCCTTTGGCGCTATTCCAGCCAAAGATGCCATTCTTACCAATGTGTTACAGACAACTCTGAGGTTTGTAGTTTCCCTTACAAAGTAGGTTTTGGTGGTTTGTTTGGTTGTTTTTGTTTGGTGTTTTTTTCCCCCTCTCTGTCTTGCTCAGCAACTCTAAAACATTTGCGTAGCTGTCCACATCCTTTCCAGTCTTGGAATTTTCCAGATCACAAGAACTGCAACTTTTAGTCCTACAGAAATCAGATGTTCAGTCTTGTTTTGCACACATATAATGATATCTAATGATTACGAGAGAGCCATTTCCTAAATAGGATCACCATGAAAATAATATCAAATCACGTATCTTATCGGCAGTATTAACACATTAATCACTAAAGTGATTTCTTATGGTTTTCTTCCATTTTTCCTGTTTATATTTTTAAAAATAACATCATTCATCTTAATTAGATTGATCCATTTCAGCTTTTTTTCTCATCAGACTCATGATGTGAGGCTATTATTCTAAGAGTTGTTTGTTGGATAAATCTTTTATTCTTACAAACACTTGTATGTCAACAACCAGAACTAATTTTCAGTTAAATCTTAAAATATTTAAAGAATATCTCTTCATATTGGATTTTTCACTTTTTTTTCCTCATATTACAAATCCTACAGTGTGGGTAGAAAAGTAGAAATAAAGCATAGTTTAAAAAAAGCTGTAGAGAAAAGCTTTCTGAAAGGTTAAGAAAATAAAGTTCTATATATTAGATAAAAATCAAACTGGAATGCTCTTTGCTTTTCTTGTCTTCTTGGTCACAAAGTTAAGTTCAACACTGGTAGCAGCAGAAATCCTGTGTTTTTATGTTCTAGTGTTGCACTACTCTAAAAATAATTCAGGGTTTTGGGGGGGGGGTTTGTTTTTTTTTTTTGGAGAACATTTCCCTGAACTCCCACTCTGACTTGGCACTGTAATGGAGTGTGGGCTAGTTGTTGTCTGGGATGCTTCGTATTTCAACACTAAGGAAAACTATGGTTGACTTGGATGCTCCCAGAACTTGCCTTTCACTTAGGATGTTCTGTCCTGTTGTACTTCTTGCACTCAAGAAATACACTGTTAAATTCTTAGAGACAAATAATTGTCCATTCAGTTTTGAAAATGTACCTAAATGTATTTTGTGAATCCCTATATAAAATAAAAATTCAAGTAAGCCATTTTAGCAGTTACTTTTGTCTTGGTTTCGGCTGGGATGTGCAGGTTCCAGACAGTTGCATTTGCTGGCTGTATGCTGAGCTGAACTTCCTAAAGAGCCAGTCCAGTGCACCAGAACTCTCCATATGCATCATCTCTGTCTTCAGCCTCACAGAACTCAAGGTTTTCCCCCGGCTCTGCATTGTCTTCACATGAAGCTCCTACGTGGAAAGCTCAGGGAGAGAGAGAGAAGACTGATGACCCCAGGCCTGCTTTATGACTTGTGTTTTAAACACAGTAAGATTGTACAGTTTTAATAGCCCAAAGTAGGCACCCATTTTGCAATGTGATCATCTCAACTGGGAAGTCTAGATGGAGCAGAAGGGAATGGTTTTCCCCTCACACTGCCATTTGTAGGATGAGGAAGAGATTTATCACAACCAGAGTTTGTGAAGAGTCAGGAGGTCCCCAGCTGTTTTGGTACCAGCTGAGAGATACCTAGTATACTAAAGCATCATGAAATGTGCTAAATTTGTTCTGTATAATTCCAGACACATGAATATTTGGACTTCTGTTTTGTGTCAGTGCAGAAGGCTGAAGCAAACACCAAGTGCCTTCTCTCCGACAATACTTGATAATTTCTTAATAGATAATTTTACAAACTCTGACCCCAGCTTTCTTCATATCCACTGACCAGCTGGTGTATCTGGATGAGGTGATAAAGTTTGCTGTTGAATCAGCTTCACAACAATCTAGTAAACATGCAGGAATGTGATCGCACCTCAGCAAGGGAAGAGAAGGAATATAACGGTTACTCACCTTTTTCCTTGCTACGAGCTGTTGCAAGCAGGCAGGACTACCTGTGTGCTAGGTTTGATCTTCTTTGTCAGAAGCGCTGTTCTTTCACTGAGTTGTGGCTGACTACAGGGGCAGGTGATATTTTGATTATTTTGTGTGTGTTTAAACCTGGGGTTGCAGCCTGGGGAAGTTTTTTTTGACTGACAGCCGCTAGAGAGCACTATGTGATTGCAGCTGTTCCAAGGCAGGGCGTGGTAGCCAACTAGAGAAATACAATGTGAAGTTAAATATGAAAAGCTTTTTTTTCACGACATTTCTGAACAATCCTCTGTGTTTTGTACAAAATAGAGTCTATGAAGCAAAGATTTTAGCACCTCTGGCATTTCATTTTACACAATTATTACTCTTGGTGAAGGATTTCTTACATCAATGTTTAATTCTGCTCAGTAGAGTTTCACAGGGATCTAATGTAGCCAGGAAAAGTCCACCGTAGTAATTAACAAATGGGCTGGTTTTATCATAAGGATGAATGATGATGCTTTGATGTATGCTGTATGGGTAACCTTCAGTGAATCTAGTTCTGTTTTAGCTTAGTTCTTAGGAAAACTTTTACCTCAAATCATTATGATTCAGTAAGCCATGAATGGGGTGGATCCATGTAAAATCCATAAGCAGGCTCTTAGAACTGGTGATTTAAACAGAAAATGCTGCATGAATGAATCTGCTCCTTTCTTCCTGATCTTAGTACTTGATGTTTCCTTATCTGATCAACCCTGTATTTTTGTAGATCTCACATGGCCCATTTCCCATATTTCCCCAGAAAAGAAAACAGCATTATTCTTTTCTTTTGAAGTACCTCTGCCTTGAGGTGGTTTTTTCCTCCACTCTCTTTTCATACTGTCTTCTGAAATCAGCTGTTAGAGACCTTAGTATGTTTATGCATTGTCCTTTTAAAGCTCTTTTAAGTTTTTGAAAGGACCTTCTCATTGAAGTCATGGGTATTGTATGCACGGAAGGTGGAAGGGCTGTAGCTTAAAACTTGGCAGTGGTCATAGAAGAAAGCATATTCTCAGAAGATAAGGAGCAGCCCAGAAGTCCAAAGTTTTCATCATCAGGTCTGCAGTTTTATTTACAGCAAGTGACTGGTGCAGCTGTGGTCAGCAAGGGGACTGTTGCAAAATGGTGTTTCCTTACTTAATAAACTGGTGCTGCGAGGCAGAACCACTTACTATACTGAAATGAAATTTTACCCCTTCTGTCAGCATTATTGAGTCAGAGCAGCTGTAGAGGAGTAAACTGGAATCTGAAGAGATTAAATGTTAAAGCCAGCTGTGTCAATGGAACACATGGTGATGTGGAAGACCATACCCATGACAATGGTATTCATCACTGAAGAACCTAAATAGACCAGACTAAAGAAAAACCTGCCTTGAGTTGCAGATGCCCAACTTAGTTTGCCAGCTTGTTTATGGCACTGTTAAACTGGAAAACTTAACTAGCGAGTTTGAAGCACTTGGTGACAAAGCCCATGTTACTTTTATGACAGATGAATGAAAATATTTAAAAAAAAAAAAAAAAGAAAATCACAGGCGTACCTGTATATTTGTTCTGTTTTGTACTTGTTCTTCACCAGTTATGAAGAGACTTCATAAGAGAGACTACATTCCAATTTACTTTTACAGTACCAGAATGCTTAGCTGAGAAGTTGTGGAAAGTGTTGCTGGCTTTAAATCAAGTAATGGAATATAAAAGTTATTCAAACAATTTTCCCTAATGATTAGAGTGTATACTTAGGTGATTGATTTGTATGTTTGCATTGATTTGCATGCAAATTAACAGAAGTTTGTATTTAACTCTTTGTTCTTTTTCTTCTGGCTTAGCTTCTGTAGGAAAAAGTCACAAAAGTCAGTGCCTATGCACTTCACATCATTGCTTTTTGCTTGCACCATTTTTATGTTCAGAAGTAGCTGAAAATACTGAAATAGTGATCTATTTCAGAATTTATAATTAATGAATCTTTATGACTCTTAAAATGCATAGGTGAAATTAATGGAGCTTTTTATGTTTTAAGGTGTGCAGGCATATATATGAAAAGTCATTAATACAAAAAATTAAAAAAAAAAAAAATCTGGCCTTAATTTCCCAAGGAAGAAAACCTTCCTAGATTTAGAACCTTCCTAGGAATTTTTCCAGGTTTTCTAGGAAATCTTGGAACTAGATTCTTTCTAGGCATTGCCTGCAAAAATTCTTACAGGAACTGCAGTAGTTCCTCATGTCCCATATGCCTTCATTTTGCTTCAAGGCCTAGAAATAGATTTTACCATTTTTTTTCTATCAGAGATAAGCATCTGTTGTATGCATAATTGAGTAGCTGTAGGCATTCTGAAAAAAAAAAACTCTGCTCTGCTCAAAATGCTTCAATTCCTATTTTAAAATTAGTTACCACAAAACTTTTTTTTTTTCTCTCTTTCTTCAAATTCACTACATTATACATTGCTCCCAGGAGTGATAATAAAACAGCTTCCTGAGTGCAATCTGCATTTCTTCCTTTCTCTGATTCGTGTCCCTCTTGTAAAGCCTTCTTCCTCACAACCTCTTCAGAGCAGCATTTTTAACAGAATTTGGAAAGCATTTGATTGTAGCTGGCACCTCTTTAAATCTGCGTACTGTTAGCATTCCCCTCTCCTCCATAAACAAGCACATCAATCTATTCTCTGAAAAACATTTCATTCTCCTGGCACCTTTCTTGCCTGCTTGAAGCACAGAGTGGCTAGATGAGGAAAAGCTATCAACTTACCTAACTGTAAACCCTGCAGCCCTACCTTCTTCCACCAAAGAGCCACCCCCTCCACTGAACAACTAGCCATTCCTGCATAAAGGACGTTATAAATACAGAGCACCTTTCATCCCTGTGGGACATAAGACATCAGAAAATGTGTTGTGCCTATTCACTGGATGCAGCAGAACAGGGTTTTCCTCTGGACCAGAGTCTGAAGGGCTGGAAGTTTCTCAAAAAGGGGCATGAGCAGACAAGGAGAGAAAGACAGGAGATAATTGCAGGATGCCATTCCTGTTGTTCAGAGAACTACAGAAGTTCTGAGAAATGAACATTGCTGCTAATTTGGGCTGCCTTAGGTCTTTAATCTGTCCAGAGTGATCTAGATACACAGGAGTTCCAGAGGTATCACTGATGCAAGGAAGTGGCCAGTGTGGCCACTTGCAGCGTGGCCAGCAGGTCGAGGGAGGTGATTCTCCCCCTCTACTCTGCCCTGGTGAGACCCCACCTGCAGCACTGTGTCCAGTTCTGGAGCCCCCAACATAAGAAGGACAGGGATTAGCTGGAGAAGGTCCAGAGGAAGGCCACCAAGATGATCAGAGGACTGGAGCACCTCTCCTATGAGGACAGGCTGAGGGAGTTGGGGCTATTCAGCCTGGAGAAGAGGAGGCTCCAGCGAGACCTTATAGCAGTCCTCCAGCACCTCAAGGGGGCCTACAGGAAAAATGGGGAGAGGCTGTTCAGTAGGGCCTGTTGTGATAGGACAAGGGGTAATAGTTTTAAAATAGAGGGAGGTAGATTTAGATTGGATATTAGGAAAAATTTTTTCACAATGAGAGTTGTAGAACACTGTCCCAGGTTGCCCAGAGAGGTGGTGGATGCCCCATTCCTGGAAACATTCAAGGCCGGGTTGGATGAGGCTCTGAGCAACCTGATCTGGTTGAAGATGTCCCTGCTCCTTGCAGGGGGATTGGACTAGATGACTTTTGAAGGTCCCCTCCAACCCTAACCATTCTATGATTTTATGATTCTATAAGTACAAAGCTGCCTGAAGAGACATCACATAAGTGTCTGCAAGTTTCCACCGACTTCAGTGAATGTTGGCACTCTACACTAATAGAAATGCTCCCCTTACTGCAATGCAGTCACATCTGAGGAGAGTACAGCAGTTAGACTATAAACGGTGACACGACAGACAATTACTTTAAGACCTTGTGAGTCTGTCCTTCTGCCAGTGAGAGAAAGTTCTGCCACTGAGAGAAGAGGAGCAGATATTTCAAGTTAACTAACAGGAAAAAGACTATAACACTGTTAAGTGTTAATGCGTAATAATACAGCATGTAATACATTCTTTGAGGTCAAGTGTCAGGATCAGGAAAGTATCAGCATGCCAAACTTACAGACTAGAAAATTACTCCTATGGACCTCATTAGTTAATATACGAACTCCTCCTCAGAGCATAATCTACGCAAAGGCAATTTAGAAAATGTTTACTCTTCTTCTGCCAAACACTTGGAGCCAAAACCTTAATTGCACTTGAAAAATATGTTTATATATTTCCCTTTAGGGTGCTGTAGTTTTAAATTGGTGTAAGACGTATGGCTGTTCTCCTCAATACTGAGTTAACTTTTGTGGTCTAAGTCCAGTCTTCTCAGAATGTTCTGCTGCAGAAGTGATTACATTTTCCTGAGGAGAACAACGCTCAGGACATAGGAACAGTATGGTGTTGCCTGATCAATGGAATATGTCAGAGCTACCTGAAAATTTCTAGTCTTACTAGCTTTCTTTTAGCACAAAAAAAAAAAAAAGAGAAAATGAGTTTTCCAGGCAATTCATAAATATGTGCATACTTTTGCGCAGGTCTCTTACTGAGCAAGGTGTAATCTACAGATACATGTGTTTTGCACCCGGAGGTGCTGATTCCTTATGATCCCACTAAGAAAGGCACTCGCTGCTGTAAAGAATCACTTTAAATGCTATTTATTAGAGCTAACACTATAAAGAAAGATAGTACAGATAATCTTATTTCCCTGTAGATGGTAGGAACCCCGAGTGGTGTCTCATCTGCATGTTGTGCAGAACCCATCTATATAAGTTTTCCCATTTTGGCCAGTCAAGCTCCTACAGAATTTTCTTACAAGAAAACAACTATTCATCATTCCTACTGTCAAACCGAAAGGATTTTCGCATGAGAACTTCTTGCTGCACTCTTAGATAAAGGCAAGGCCATGCAGGTGGTGTCGTCACCGGTGCCAAGTGGGAGCTGCCTGCAGGCTCTGCTGTTACCATCTACTAGCTACGTTTATCCTGTGACCAGGGAATTTTTTCTGCACGGCACATGCCTGAAAGCCACACTGTACATGCAACACAGCACAGCCCAGGCTGGTCCTCCTGAGGCCGACTGTCCTGTGGATCTCTAGCTCCTTGACGTACAATTGTCTTCCAGTCAGGATAACTACATATGTGTTCTTCCTACAGCCCAGCTGAAAAATGGAAAACTCTGCCTCCCAAGTGAGATATGAACTGGGATTTGAAACTATGTGGACCATAATCATAAAGGCTCCCACATCCATTTTAAGGCAGTTGCTACATTAACTACACATCTGTGCTGCTGGCCTGTCCCATAAAGTATCTTTGGCATTTCAGTTCGTAGGTTTATATGCAAAATACAATTTTTAAAATTATATATTAATTAGGAATTTCAATTAAGGATAATCAGGTATCTTCTGAAAATAATTATTTCTGATTGTAGTAAGACTTATATCACAAAAATTCTCAGTCCTATGTGTATGAACCGTATTGACTAAGGCTAAAATTTTACAGCCCCTTGGCAACATTTCATTGTGTGTAAAGTAAGAGATACATCTGTTAATGAAGGTGTAAAAATGCCCCTAGATGATGTCATAGCAAAATGGTCTGAGGTGTGATGATGAGAATTCCTGAAATGTCCTGAACTGAGTTTATAAAATTTCTTAAAAACAAATGGAATACAGCTGTTGTTAGTTACATTATTTTCTGGGAAAGCTGTTAAAAAATAGTCTGGTAATAGTGATGAACTGTCTAAAATGCTTTTAAATATTAATATTTGGCCCAGTGTAGTGAAAAATCATTCAGTTAAAGGCAGGGCACAGGGCACACGCACTGTTCTGTCTTGGCTTTGTCACTGAGCTTGGGCAAGTCTCTGATTAAGGACACATAAACAAGTTACTTCAGGGCAAACTGCTGTGTGAACTTGAAATGCATCAGCTTCTCGGCAGCATTGCCAAACAGACATTCTTAGCCCAGAACAAGAAGATAATCCAACTCACATTTACCTCTTGAGGTAAGACAAGAATTTATCCCCTTTTGAAATAATTACTTTTTAGGATAAGGATGTGGATGTATTTATTTCTCATGGAGTAACTGGAGCTTTTCAAATTTATACCCTTGCTTGCCTTGCAGAAATTTCTTTGTGTATTCCTATCCTCTGCATCTTTCTTTGTGTGCATAAAGAAGAAATAATGTTTTTAATAGTTCTTTTAGGGTAGTAGTAGATCTCCAGATAAAAGTGGAATAGGAGTAATAACTCCTTTTTTACATATAAGAGATAAATTTTATGACAATGGATTGGGAATCAGAACAGAATACTATGTTGGCTTGTTTCTAGTCTTGGTTTGTTGTAGCAAGTCTGTGGGAATAACTTTTTTTTCTGGTTCACCAGTTGAATTAAAATATTAGAAATTGAAAGTACCTTGTTTCCAGTTTGCTCAATTTAAAGGCCCTTATATTTTTTCCCATAAATTGCTATGCTAATTAACTTCTGAAGGTAATTATTTTTAAAAATTATTTCAATAGCACTTTACAAAATATTTTTTTCCCTTACAGAATTTCCTCAAATGAATGCAGATTCTTCAATAATTCAGTGGACCTAGCTTTATTTTATTTAATTCAATTCTATTTAATTTCATTTGTGTGTGCCCTGCATGAGAAAAAAATATTTTGGATGAAAAATTTCACACTCAAAATGGTTGCACTTCAGCTTTTATGATAAAATTAAGCCATTTTAATAACCAGCAACCACTGAAGTGATCCTGATTCTGCTCTCACCCTTTTCCTTGTAGAAGTCAAGCTGGCTGTATGCTTAGTTCAGAGAATTCAGCTGAAAACAGGGGGGCTGCAGGGTTATTTTTCTGGTTTAGCTCTCCTTACGCTAGCTTGCTGTAGCATAAGAGCCATACCCCATACAAGAGAAATGGCCAGAGTGCAGCTGGTGTGAGGTGAAGACTGAAACTAGGTGTTCAGTTGACATAGCAGTGTCATGGAGCTGCACCTTCTGCTTCTCCATTTGAGAGAAAAAAAAATGCATTATTTAGAATCTGAGATTCCTTTTATGAAGCATATTTGTAACCTAAATACTTTTTGCACATGCTAACCCAAGCATAGACATTATTTACAAATAAGAAAGTACAGATGTAAACTATGACCTAAGCATTTGGGGTTCTAATTCAGTATGAAAAGTGAATATTAAAGGCTTTGTATATAATTTTGGTGCCTAGTTCTCCAGCTGCTAAAATGCCAAGCTGGCTTTCAAAACTCTCTGTGAAAAATATCGTGGTGCAGTTAATTGGTATAGGCACATACATCCAACTAGCTAGCTCTTTCTGTGTCTTTATTAGTATTTGCTTTATTTATGTTTTCAGAGAGCCTTTGTTGGTTTGGTGTTGCCATTTGGTTGAATCGCCACAGAAAATTTTAATGCAAGGTACTAGAAGTCATTCCCATTCACGTTAAGGGGAAAGAACGGCTAGAATTCATTGTCCTTCAGTGCCACTGGCCTTGAACCTGGCACAGCTCTGCAGCCTTTAGCTCTGAGTGTTAACTGGAGTAGGACCAGTCGCATGTCTGATCCACGGCAATCAGTATGTCTTTTGAGCACAAATTCTGTGCCTGGCACTTTCAAATTTTGCTGCGAGGTTAAAATAGCCTTCTGCACTCAGTACACATTTTGCATTTATGAAACTGTAAGATAAAATGTAAAGTAAAATAACTTGGTAATCTTTGGATACCACTGAAATTTATGGGCTGCATAGTCCCACCAGAAGCATGTTACCTTTTCCTCCCTAGGTGAAATAATGGTTTTAAGCTGCTAGCTTGTCATTTTTAATCATTTCAGAGTCTGCATAGTAAAGGAGGAAAGTATGTTTTTAGTGGGGTAGAGCTGTTCACCAACTCAGTTTTCATGTTACACCTGACCTCTGATCGCTTGGCAAGAGGGGCTTGTGTAACATGTTGTAGCCTGATGGGCCCTTTCTGCTTTCTTCCTCATTTTCCAGAGGGAAGAGGATTGTGTTGCTGAGGAGACCAGTGGCAGAGCCTGGTCAGTATTCTGTGCTGATCTTGATTGGTTATTTTTTGCAAAAGAGAGAAGCCACAAAGCGGAAAATCAGTCAGTGGAAACTTCTGAGGCAGTGCTAAAAGCATATATCTTTCTTGATTCCCTGGATTGCTTTTAAATAAATTTAAATTTTCACTGGTGTAGACTGATGCAGTTTGCCCAGGGATCTTACAGAAAACCTAGTGCCTGAAGTTTCTTTTCTCTTATGGTTTTTTTTTCTCCACATCTTATGTATGAAGTAGACTTAGTGTATCTTTCAAAAGCATCATGGGCAAACAGTGGGTTTGTTGTTTGTGCTCATTCTACTGTAGTAGCAAGAAAACAATTTCAGCTGTGTAGGCAAAAGTGAATTTTGCAATCCAAAGCCTGAGGGCATAGCTAATTAGCCCTGGAGGGTGTGGCTTGCTTGGGTAACATGCATAAATTGTGCCACTGAAAGAAAATGGAAAAAAAAAAAAGGACTACTTCTCTTTCTTCCTCCCTCCCATCCCCACTCACTGTCACCCAATATAATCTGACCCAGTGCAAAAGATGCCATCCCGGTTCTGCGGGAATCTGGTACAGTGGGGGGGGCACAGTCCCTTCCAAGGCCTGTTCTCCTGTCAGCAGCCTGCTGTCGTAGGTGGAGATACTGTTCCTACACTGACAGCCATTCCTGGCAAGAGGATTACCTGTACATCGTAAGTGGTGAGGAGCTAGCAAACCTGTGGCAGAAAAACAAGTTGGCAGGGAAAGGTTTTGGTTGAGCCTGCCATGGCAGGGCTGCCTCTAGTTCTCAAGGCAGGGAGGGGGAGAACAAGCAGTTTCTTAATAATCCGGTCTTACAGCAGTGATTCCACACCAGGCTGGAAACTGTTTTCACAATAGAAAGGGTTTGGGGTGATTTTTGTGAAACCAGAAGTACGAATACCATCATTTCCTCTAAATGCTTCACAAATGTTAAAAATTTTGAAATTTTAAATTTCAGGCCGGGTTGGGGTTATTTGTCAGTGTGATTTTAAGTGAGGATCCCGCTGGTTTTTAACTCCACTGTGAATGTGACCAGCTGTATTTCTTCTTGCAATCAGCTCTGATGGGGTTCCAGTGGCACCTGGATCCAGCAATTAAGTCTTCATTCCATGGCCCTGGACATCTGCTACTCGTGTGGAGAGCAAAGAGGAGGAGGAGGAAATGAAAAGAAAAGAAAAGAAAAGAGTGTCCTGCAAAGCAAACTTGAAAATATGTTGAAAACTCTGTAAAGAGCTAGGGAAGAGTTTAAGAGAAGTGTGCTAACTGAGAAAGTGCCATGGGTGTGCTGACGGAAGATCCTGCCTAGAGCAGAGCCCTGGGGGGGCCCGTCGCACGCCGAGAAGTGTTCTTCCTTCCAGCGAAGCTTCGGGGTGAGCTTATGTGAGGGCCAACTCAGCTGCGCACAAAGCCTGGAAAGGAATTTGAGGTATGGTAATTTTTTTTTTTTAATACGTTTTGACTTTGTTGTGGTTGATGTTTTTGCGCTTGTCTTTTGATGATGTGCATGATTAAGCAGCTAAATGCTTGCTGTCTTTGTGGAGTTTGTGTTCCATTTATGTTTATTTAATGTTTGTTTGGGTTTGGTTTCTGTTTGGACCAAATGAAAATTCATAATTGTATCCTTGTAAATAACTTGATTAAGATTTAAAATGAAAAAAAGGAGCCTTTTTCTTTTGGTTTCTATGTATCCAGCTCCTTTAAGAAACCTTATTTTCGTATTATAAATTCTCAGCACTTTCTTGTAATCTGGAAGCTTTAATATGGTTGACTGCCTGGAAATCAAACTACCTTTGCAGAAGCACAGTTTGGCAGATTTTTTTCCTGTTATTGTTAAAAGGTGTATCTCTGTAGAAATGTGACACTGTGGTAATTTCTGTTAAATTTAGAAGAAAAATGGGATGAACTGTGTAGTTTGATTGTTTGTTTTAACCCGGCCTTATTGTACTTGTTCCTGTTTACATTTCCAAGTCTTCATTGCTATGACTGAAAGAGTAGAGGCAGCAGAAGTCATGCCTTAATCAGACTGTCTTTCTACCTCAACTAATGATTAAATCTACTTGGGTTTTTCCAAACTGACTGGTTGCAACTAAACCCTGCAGTCAGTTTAGAATTACTTGGACTGGTCTGTTCTTCAGGTATTCATCCTCACAAAGATAAAGCTCATTCTGTTTAGCTGGACTTTCTTACAAGTAAAATGTCAGGGATATTTTTAATATTGCCTACCAAATATTAGAGAACAGAAATAACATTTTTTTTTAGTTTTAATCAAATGTCAAGATACTTTTAAATATTTTTTTTTTTTAAGTATTTAGTGCCTTTGGAGAGAAATCCCAGGGAAGTGACTGTTGTGAACTATTATTGGTTTTCTGTGAGATAGAAAAATTTGTCATTAGCATTGTTCATGCACAGCAATATTGCTTGTTTGCTGTAAGTATGCCCCAATGTGAACCTGCTCCCTGATCTTATGAAAGGGGCAGTACCTGGGATCAGGATGATGATTCAGTGGTACTGGAAAACAGGTTACTAGAGTTTTAGGACTAAAATTAGGAAAAACTGAGAGTTTAACCCAGGAATTTGAGGATGAATCTTTTCAATTTCAGAAATAGGTGTGTGGTTTTGTACTTGGAAATGTGGGATAAGCCCATGAGTACGTCAGGGTGCAGAATGCATGCTTCAGAGGTATTTTTGAAAAATGCAAGCTTTTCTCCTGGAAAGATTGTGCAATTGAGTAACTACTGACCATTGTATTTTTCAAACTAAGAGTCTTAAAAGAATAAGTTCATTACTCTTATGCAGTCTTCCTGTTTATAAACATTTTAAAATATGGTCTGTTATTGTCTAAAGTTAAGCTATTTATTTTTTTAATTGTAGAGCGTCTTGAACTGTTGGTTGTGAGAGGGACTGCAACAGGGAATACAGAATCTGAATTTTCACTGCCATGAAGTGAAAACTGAATGTAGTTCAACTTCATTAAACAAGTTGTCCATATTCTACTTAGCTGCTTGTTTACTAGGGAAGGTTTATGAAATCCAGTAATAGTTCCTTTAGAGATTTTCTTATTTGAAGGTTTTTATATGAAGATGACCTAATAATGCCATGTAATTTATACTGGAAGAACTCTTTAAGGCCTTGGTTTGTTTTGGTGGAGAGACAGTTCTTAGTAAATGGCTAGCAGAAGCGAAATAGAAAAAAAAAATACATATTATATCTCAACATTTCAAAATAATTATGTGTGGAGCTAGGTTTCTGAGACTATCTTTCAGTAACTAAATGTGTCCTGCTTTTCAAATATTCTGAACACTCTAGACACCATACATCTTATTAAAATAATTTCTGGGAATAGTTTTGAGTTTAGACAGAATTTTAAAATCATTTAGGTTAGAAGAGACCTCTGGAGGTCCAAACGCCTGCTCAAAGCTTTTGAAAGTTAGGTTCAACTTCAGAGTCAGCTTAGGTACGCCAGGGCCTTGTCCTGTCACATAGTCTTACCAAAACTGTAACATAACTCGACACTTCTGTGAGCTTCCTGAGTACTTTTTTTGTAGGCAGCTGTGTGTAACAATTGCTGAGATCCAAAGGGGATTTAAAAGATTACCATAATACTGTGGAAGTTGGATATTGTGTAGGGATCCAGTGGTTTAAGGAAAGTTTCAAGATGTTCATTATAGGCTGACCTTTGAAAGTTATTTACTTCTTCAGAATATAAAGCAAGTACTATTAATTGTTTATTGAATGAGAATAGCATCCGTGTTTGAGGGTTTTTTTTTTTTTTTTCAGTTTTGTGCTGATTGTTTTTCAGAAATTGGCTTTCCTGCTTTTTGCACGTTCAGTGATGCCAGTATATTCTTGCATTTAAAGCTAATGATATCTATAGAATTTCACCTCTTTTGTTTCCTTCCACTTTACAGTCAAGATTTGGGTTAGAAAAACTGTTAACCTGACTGCAAAGGAAAGGATTTCACTCAGAAATTTTCAGAGAAATCCTGAGACGATAACATAATTTCTTATTTGTTTCCTTTGTGGACAATGTCACTGGGGAGTCAGGAGCAGGAGAGCTAGCAGACAATTAAATTGCAGCCTGTGCTATTCATAGGCATCAGAAGTAGTTATTAGGTTTGAAATAAATATTTTCAGATACTTAACAAATTGGCATGTCTCAAATATAATTGAGATATAAACCAGCAAGATATTATTGTTCTAGTCAACATAGCTATGGCATTTCAGTTTATTTCACAAACTCTTTAAATAACTGTCAGAGGAAGGCTTCTGTTAATCATTTTTAATTTTATTTTGCCATAAAACAAAACCGGCATTTTAGATTTGTTTGGGTTTTTTTTTTTGTAAATTCTGTTGGCAAGGTTATGAACTTGGTCACCATCCTTATCTGAAATAGAAATATTTTGAGAATAACTGTTTATCAATGTTCTTCCTTCCCTTGGTGTCTATAACAGTTTGATTCTGTCCTCTGATATATGTAGAATTTTTCCTTCTCTGTATTTTTTCCTTGAGTCATATCTTCTGGCTTGTTTCCTAAGATTTCCTTACTTGGCTGGTGTCTAGTTGTTCTCTTCTATCTGTATTTTTTTCTTCTTAAAACAAAATTCTCACTGTGAAAAAATTTCTATTTGAAGTGGGATGGCAGCATTTTATTTATTTATTTATTTATTTATTTTAATGTCTGTTCTCTATGTCCCAACATGGCTTGCCTCTGGCCTGAGTTCTTACATGTCTCTGAGGGTATTACTAATTCATTTTGGAAAAGAATGGAAATTCTGGTTTACAAAGGCTTTTAGTCTTTTAAACTGATTTTGTTCCAAAATGAGTCCACCCCTTCCAAATTTAAATTCTTTTCTTGAAAGAAAATATTTTTTCTTCACTTTTATTAGAAAAAAACCTGCAAATAAAAAATCCATATCAAGGTACAACAGTGAAGTTCTTAATTATTTTTTTTAATAAAAATAGAGAGAGAGATATATATACTTTTAATAGTATTGGAATTAGTAGGGGTGGGGTTTTTTCCCCCATTTGGAAAAGAGAGATTAGAAAACTCAGTAACATTTTTGTCTAGTACTTGAAATACAGCAAAATTACAGCAAGTACTAAATAATTCATCCATGTGGGTTATTTAACCTTGGTCTGGTTACCTACCCCCCCCCCCCCCCTTTTTTTTTTTTT
>WHYT01015978.1:331280-377528 GCA_009806455.1 Tetrax tetrax
CTTTTTTTTTTTTTTTTAATTTATTATCCACTTGCAATGATATTCTATTTCCTTCCAACACAGTCTAAGCCTAGACTGGTATAACTAAAACTTGGTATAACTAAAACTTTTAGCCTTTTTTTATTTGGTTGAGAAGTGCTCTTTTCTGGCAGTGAAAGCCTTAAAGATTGGATCTTTACCCTGAAGGAAAATTTTCCAGATACTTCCTCCCAGGTATGCCTGTCACTGGTTCATCTGCTTCTTCTTGGAAATAGATGCCTTGGAGGATAAAAAATGCACCAACATAATTATTCAGTTGTGAAATTACAGTAAGCTGTGTTGGCTAATGATCTGTTTCTAAATGTGTTGTATGGATCTGCCCTTTCTCTTTTCAAACTTGAAAGATTAAACTCACTTTATTTTGGGGCAATTGATGCATGTTCTTTTTATTTAAGTGCACATATGTGTCAGTACACTGACAAGTATTTTTTTTTTTTTTCATAATAGCAATACTTCATTTTTCCAAAAAGAATGTTATGTTCCCTATTCTCCTTTAAGTAGAGATCTTTTATTTACAGTAACTTTCTATAGATTGGTTTTAATTACTTTCTGAAATTATTCCAGTGAGTCACGGAGATGGAGATTTTTGCAGACTCTGCACAGAGAGCAGAAGTGTTCAGACTGTGCTTTCCTGTTCCTTCTACTGAACAGGCAAGCGAGGGGGAGAGGGAATGTTAGATGCACAAGTTCTTGGGTGTTCTTTGCTGTAGTGACTACGTAGGGATTCTCATAATTTTGTCTGATGCTGGAGTGACTCATACTTCCATTCTCTCCTCTACACATATGAGAAGGAAGTGGAGACTGAGCTGCTGGAAGCAGAGCACAGAAATCCTGACCCTGCTGGAGTCAGTACCTAAAGTTCATCCTGATTTCAGTATGCAAAGGATTTTGCCATTGTCTGAAGGGAACACCTTACATGTTACGTACTGGTACGTGTTAGTTCTTTGTAGCTGAGCCTGGACATATTGACTATCCCTCATTAAAGTAATCTAGGAAATTCAAGCAGCTGAGCTTAAAAGACTTGCATGTGTGTACTGTATGCGTACAATAAATCTCTTGTAATACTTAAACATTTAGATACGTGCCAAGAATGATGATGTCTGAAGTTGTTTGAAGAACATCTTTTCCTCTTAAGACCGTGGACATTCTTTTCTTCCTTTGTAAAATTATTTTTTGACCAAGTGGAAACTATTGCACATACTCTTCCATAAAGTAAATCTTTATCTCTTATCATTTCATTATCAGCTCCCAAGGGGAGTGACGTAGGATTGCAGTCACTCTAAAGAGAATGACCGGCACGTGGGATAAAGAAAAATAACCATTGCTTATCTTTTAGGAGAGAAAAATTACTTTTCTTTCTGTGAGACATGAAGGGACATGATAAATAGTAATAGTTCTGTCTTTTTGCCTTGAGTAGCAGAAGGTGATGGTGAAAATGGAGTATGGTTCTAGAGATAATGGATTTTACCCCAAGAGATAAAGAGGGCTTTGAGTAACATGCATGGTTTTTTCAGGAGAAACATATAGAATATTTTTAGACAATTTTTTCTTCATCCTTATCTTCATTACCATATGTATTCCACAGAAAGTCTAGGAAAATGTCTGTAGGTGGGAAGAAGTTACAGTTGTATTTAATCTCTGTATGAAATTATATAAATTTACCATTTTGCTTCAGTGTCATTGTTTTAGGTGTTAGTCCTTTGAGACTGGATGGTAAATATTAAGGGTTTCACTTTCATAGCGATGAAAAAGAAATGCAATGCTTTCCAGATAAGGAAATTCACTAGCTAATATAAAGGCAGCCCAAGAACATAATGGAAATTTAATATTTAGAAAGTGTCCCCCTGAGTTGGTGGTGGGCCATGTGGTTTCAGTCACTTGTTCTTTCAGTTGCCATCCAAGAAATAGTGCTTGATGCGTGCTGACATGCTTTACCCTTGTAACCTTGTTGTGTGGGGAAGAAACAAATTTCTTGTTGAACTGCTCATGAACGATGTTAATGTTGTTTAAACTCACTTATTTAAACTTACCCTCCTAATTATTCTCTTTGGTAGTGCCAGTAATCTTTAGTATATTATATGTAATATTAACTTATTGAAACAAACTATAATACACATATAGCAGTAATAGAGCTACATCACTTGTTTATATTCTGTTTTAAATTGTGAGAGTTTAGGAGATTATTTCTTACCAAGGTAAATATGCAGAATGTAATGTTTGGTTCATGCTCTGGACTGGGAGTCAGGGAATTTGGATCCTATTCTGCACCGTTCCACCGCACTTGCATAAACTTGGTTAAATCTTTTGCCTCCCTCAGTTTTTGCACCATTTGGCTGTACTGTCTGCTGTTGGAACTGTGGTTCAGAAGCGTAGCTCATTCCTCACTTACCTGAGGTGCAGTGAGAAGCTGAAGAAGCTGCAGGAAGACAAGGCAGTGGAGCCAACATTGATGTGCTGGGAGTTCCTGTGTGAAACTCCAGAGCTGCCCATCAGTGCTGCTGCACCCCAGTGAGACACAAATCCTTAGGAAGCCAAGCACCAGTATTGCTACTGATCATAGCAACCCACTGTTTAACATGGGGATCTGCAATACGTGTGTGTAGACACTTCAGTTTTTAAGGGGGAGATTAATTCCCATCTATTAAGAAAAAAGCTTAAGGATGTATTTTATCATGTTAATATGGTTTCCAGGCAGGGTACATGCAGGTTGTTAACTGAGGTGATGTGTCCATTTGATCTCAGAAGATTGAGACTCATCCCCCATCCAGTCCTTCCAACTGAATCAAGAACTTTTAGTAGGAGATAAAGGTCTGAAAGCCAGGTATGTCCTGGTTCTGTATGAAGCTTATGGTAGGTGTGGAAAACATGGCAAAGAACTGATGGTATTTGTTTTGCTAGCTTAGTGGCAGTGTGAAAAATAACATAAAAATCTTTGGTTTAAAAAAAAAGGACATTATAAAGACAGTAATAGCATTGTCTTTTTCACTCTTGAATGTGTTGTGTTCTGTTGCACAGAAAGCAATTAATTTTGCATAACAGTGCGCAGGTGTCATCAAATGCAATAATTAAACCTCAGCAGAGTAGTTGAAACATGCTGTTACTGGTGTGACTAGTTAGTGCTGTGAATGATGGGGAAGAGAGTCTGATTAGGGAGCCCGTAGGCAACAGGATAAAAGACCAATGTCAGCAACATCTTAACTAGCTGAGAAAAATCTTTATGCCCAACGTGCTGCTTCTTGTACTTTAATAACTAGTCATCACCTGATGCTTTTCCTTTTGACAACCAAGTGTGTATAAAGGTGGTGGTAATGTGAACTGTGACCAACATACTTCAGCCACAATTTGGGAGGTTTCTTCCTCGTATATTAAGAGACTGTTTATACAACAATAGCTAGACCACATGAGTTACAGAGGAACAGCATGAGCCCCTTGTGCAAGAATGGTGATTTTGTAAGACGTAGTTTGACACGCATTCCCCTCTTGTAGGGAGTATCCCAAAACAGTTATTCTAGAAAGCCAGACAACCAACTCAAAAGATTAAAAACCTCAAGAGGACAGAGCTCAGCTATATCAGGTGTCTTATCTTAAAATCAGCAGCAACATAGATCTGTATGAAGAGAGTATGTGTGAATGCTGGGGCATGATTCTTGACTTTTGATACAGGAGACAGGCGAAGGTAGTATCTGAGCACTTGAAGATTCAAATTGATACCGGATATCAGGGCCTCACCTTAAGAATTTCTCAACCATAAGTCCTAGAGATGAAGGACTGAACTCTATTCTTTAGAGACTTATTTAGTTCTATTTTTAGTGTTGTACATAGTCTTCCAAAATGACCTCTTAAATCAAGTTTTCAATTATTATTAATTTGGCTAGAGTGGGAAAATAAAAATAATTAAACACTCCCAAAACAAAACAAAAAATCTCAAAATTAAGTGGCTGCTGGGTACAGGATGATAAACTGAAAAGTTATTGCTTCTAAATTGGCAAGGGAATTTATATGTTATGCCAGGTATTTGTATACTCTTTCCTGAGATGAGTCAAAATTAGTAGATTATGAGAGCCCTTAGGATGGACTGGAATATGGAGAGCAAGGCAGCTGGGAATTTCAGAGTATTTCTGTTCCAGGTGGAAGGTGTTTTCCCTAAAATGCAAGTGAAGACTCACTTGATGAGGGAGGTAGCAAACATCTGGCTGAGCACAGCACTCTAAATGTGAAAAATCAGAAAACAGGTTCAAGGTAACCACTGGGAAACTCCTCTAAGCCTCTGCAGAACTGATGTTTTCTGTTGTGAGAAGATGCCATCAGTTTTGTGATAGTAGGAGAAAATACTTCCTGCATGTAAGTAACATTTGAATTTAGATTTTTAATGTGTGGATGTATCAGTGCTGTTTGTTTGGAAGATGCCTGGGCCATTTGAGTTCTCACTGGAAATCTAGTTTAGTGAGAGCTGATCTGAAATTGCAAAACTATTTCTGTGAAAGAGCTGGCAACAAAGATGCTTGTGATACAGCAAAACTGCGATTGTGATATTCTGAGTAGGTAGCTTGGAGATTTTAAAATCAAATAGGATTTTATTCGAAAAATACTGGCTTAGTGAAGCAAAATACCTATTTCAACACACTTCTACTAATGATCAGGCATGTATCTGTCAAAACTTGCCTGGTTGTCTTACAGGGTACTAAATCATAGATTTTCAGTATTTGTGGCTGCTTGGCTAAAATATTGTAACTGTTCTGTAATCCTGTTTTCAAACTGGAATGGAAGTGCAAATAACGCCATGTTAAGTGAAGGCTCATGGGACCTGCTGGTTCCCTGCCATGCATTTCAAGAACTGATAAGTTTGATAGGCTGGCACCTTTGTGCTGAAGTGGGGATGTTGGGATTTTATGCTTCCAGATAGCACTTGCTCTAACTTTAAGAGGACTTTGTAGAATGTCCTTATCTTTTCTGAAGCAGCTGAGGCTGTTTTCAGAATTAGGACCAGCACATATAGCTGCTTGGAGTTAGGGTAATTGGCTGTCTAGTTTTATTTGGGGGGAAAAAAACAAAAAACCCATACAACACTATTTAAAATAGTTGGATTTTTTGGAAACTATTTCTCATGCTTTATTTTTTTTTTTTTTTGACCTGAAAATGTATGTGTGTGCCCATGTCCTATTCTGCCTCAGAGGCAGGTTATGCTGCTGACTCGGATTTCCTTCATAATGGAAGTTACAAATTTAACCAGCATTCCTGGCTACTAAGATAGTATTGTGTATCTAAAGCTAATAGGATTTTCTCAAGGCACTGAACAACCAATGCCGCCTTCTAGTGCTGCTTATTCTCAAGACAAAATAAAAGAGAAAAGACATTGATATTCTATAATAATGTAAGGACAAGTGTAAAATATTGCTAAATACATCCTAGTAGAATGTGCTTTTATGTTATGATGGTAACCTAGTACGCTATTTGTGGTGATTACTAATGCTTCCCAAGAACAGTGTGTGCTCCTACCTCCTCTTCTATTAATTGTGTGAGTTTCCAATTGCTGCTTTCAACTTTTTTGAAATATCTCCTCAATCATCTGGAACACTGCTCCCTTTTATAAAGTAACAAAACACTATGAGCCTTTCTTTTGATTAAATTTAGTTGTGTTAAATGCATAGCTGAGAGGCTAATATCTCATCCTATGATACTTAAATAAACATCTTTTTCCTTCCATCAGCTTCTCATAAATCCTGTACATACTTTGTATATCCACAGGAGTCCTTTTGAACTTTGCATTTGTTATTGTAAAATGTAAGTACATGTTTTACTGGGGACAGTGATATCTTGGTAAATGATTTTGGCATAACTGATTTTGTGCAACAGCCATGGGATCTAAATATGCAAACAGACAAGTTTTCTGGGTTCAAGTCCAATAGAACTGAAATACAGGAGGACAAACATTAGATCATGAAATTGAGCAACTGTTTTCCATTTATGTTGTTATATACTACTGAATTATAGGTTGTGAATTCAATGGCCTCTGGAAAAATCACAGTAGAAAAGTCTTTTGGCTTGTGAATTGCTATGCAAATGTAATTATGCAGGTGTAATGCATTGTGGGGTTTTTTCCTAGTTCTTTAAATGAACATCAGCCTGTGTTACACTTTGAGCTAGGTTGCAGGCTTTGTATTTGTTCTTTCTTGCCTGTACAACAATGTCATTCAGTATTTACTAAGGTTTTATGTGCTATGACATCTTCCCACAGTCCGAGCTTCATTTGTGGTAGTTGTTAAAAACAAAATATAATTGTACAATAAACTAATTGTAACTTGATACCAAAATGGTGCTAGGAAGAAATGCAAACATCATCTGTCCCCTTCAATCTCTCTTCTCTTTTAAGACTAAGACAGGAGTAAATGGAAAAAAAAAGCTAAATTGTCCTCATGCCAGTTGCAGTACAAGTTGACAAAATATTTAGACAGCTTGTTCTTAAGCAAATACATATGCTAGACAATCAGATGGATGTTTTGATGGATCTAATAGTGAATACAAATTAAGACCACAAATTGCTGAAGGTGGCCAAACAACTGTCCTGCCAAATGAATTGCAGCATAATTGGAGACAATGGACTGAACTTGCCTGGTATCTTTTTCCCCAACACCCCTTTCAACAGTTCAGGCTGGCTGGGGCCACTTGTCCATTCCCTGTAAATCAGAGTTTTCTCTGTGTATTGCCTGCTGTTATCTCCTAAGGCAAAGGAACTCTTATTGATTCTACCTTAATATTGCTTTGTGTTTTAGAGCTTTTACAGTTTTCTTAAAAACTGTAAGTGAAGGATGGCAGATGCACTAGTTGTAGTTACACCTAGTATGAAGGCAAACTACTAGGTGTAGCAGCTGAAGGCCCGATTTGTACAATTTAACTGAACACTCTGGAATTTGAACACGTGTGTGTCTTGGTTTTGCATAAATACATTGGTGGCAGAGCTACTTCTGATTTGTCTCAATCCAACGGAAAGAAGAATCCATCCCGTGGCTAGTTTGCTGTGGCAGATTGCACAATCCCTTAGGGAATGCCAAATACCACGCTGGGCTATGGATGCAAAAGGAAGGATCCTTCTGGGTTTGTTTCTTGTATTTTTTTCAATGCAGCCTCTTGGAAGTCTCTTTATTACCCTATCAATTAAGTTTTCAATTATATTCTTTTTTTAATGAAAGCATTTTTTTTGTTTTAGTTGTAACACTTCAGTGATAGAAACTTTGGCAACTAGAAATTTTCAAACTTTTTACCCTCTCAAAGTAATTTTTTTTTTTCTTTTGAAATATTCTTCCTTTGAGGTAAAATATCGGTGTTCAAAAAGAATCCTTTTTCCTATGTAATGGGACTTTGTTTAATACATACTTAACTAAAACATGACCAAAAATCTCTTTGCTCTTTAGAGCGATTGTGGAGGAGGAAAAGTAATCAAATCGGTCAGTTATAGCAGATCTGTTGTCATAGCAGTGTATTTACCGCATTACAGGTCTTAGAATTTCCTTACTATAAGTATGGAATAGGATTTTGTTAAATACTTAATCTCAAGTTTAATTACATAATTTTCTACTTTTTGGGGAACCTTTCTAAAATTCTCAGAAGCCTGCTCAGCGTTAGTATAATTAATAAAATGGTCTTTGCTTGCCACAAACTCCTCATGGGCAGTCCAGACAGCGCGCTTAAGTTTTTTCCGCAACTTCTACCTCTTTTTCTTCAGACACATCAGCAAAACTCACTACGTTTTCTGCTCAGCATCACATACTACTTTCCTGCAAGATGCTAACTTTTCTTTTGTTCATGGATACTAGTGGGTATTGCAGTTTTCAGAATAATGCATAACTTTTCAACCTTAAGAAGTCATATTCCTGTTAGGTTTTTTTAAGATGCTTACTCACTAGAGATAGATATTATGCATGTTTCTTGTAAATTGAATTAATTCTGCTGCTTCCTCAATTGTATGAGTTATAACTCTGGTAACTAAATGGTTTTAATTTTTGAAATTTTCTTACCCAGTATTTTTTTTTCTTTTGAGTTCTTGTTTTCTGCTCTGGTTGCGTAACCTTCCAATCTATGCGGCCATTCTGTTGTTCAGTTTTTCCTTTCACAATGACAATGTTGCTAATGTTTAGTAACTTTTGTGTTAATGGGTACAGTACAGCTTGTGGCTTTTGTGGTGATAATCTTGTTTGTTCTCTTGTCTGACAAAGAATGCAACTTTGACTATGTGAGTGTTTCATGCTGTCTTTGTGCACAAATACCCAGTTTTCTTTAAGTGGTAACCTAACCTTAAAAATAATAATCCAGAAGCTGATGCTATATAACATGTAATTCATACAATTAAATTACAGATCTATAATGATACAGCTGAAAGTGAAATTTGGTCCAAGTTTGTCATGGTTCAACTGAATCAGATTTATTTCTGTATTTCATGAATCTTGCTGATAGGTGCTGCACAAGAGCCGCGCTAGTAAATACAGAAACCTTAGAAAGCTTTTCCATCTAGTTGACAGGACTTAAAATAAATCAGAAACTTGTAACTTAGTGATTGTGACACATGATTCTTTGAAACGAGATGACATTTTCTTTCCATAGGTCATGAGCTAGAGTCCTCCAAAGACCTCACTGCCTTGTTATACATATATGAAAGCAGTAATTAATTTCAGTGGAAGACCTGAAGTGGTAAAAACACTTTGTCACTTGTGGAGTGGCTCTTACGGCTTTAATTTAGAGTGGGAGTCTCTCAAGAGTTTGTTCCCTTTTATCTTCTGCAGTATGGGGGCTTTTTTGATCATATCAGCAACTTAATTTGTATGTTACTGCAGGATCCTTTCAGAGTGACTGCTGCCAGTTTTACTATCATAGTCCTGTGATTTACAGAGATACAGCCTAATTATTTTTTCTCCTCATACCTGTTTTTTAAAAGCTGGTTCCTAAATTTATTTAAGTCAGAAGAAATGTTGCTGGTGATTTCAGTGTGGAAAAGATGTAAACTATGCTTTTTTTTTTTTTTTTTTTTTTTCTTTCCAAAACCTTGAGTTTGGATGTAACTGGCATTGGCTGAAAAGTCATTTTACTTTCTTTCTGCCAGTACATCATCATCTTCAGGTTTTTTTTGTACTCTTTTATGTTCCTTTCTGCCCAATAATGATTCTTCACACTCAGGAAGTGGAGAAAATAGTGTAACATCATCTATGCGCTTGAAAGTACAATAGATAACTTTACAAGGTAAATTCATGCTCTCTTTCTACTCTGAGAAAGAAGTATCTGATAAAGCTAAAGAGCGTTGTGTCTTTCAGTCCTATAAAGAAGACAATACTAACTTTTTTAAGATCTGGGATCAAATACTTTAGTTTAGCATTTAACTTCAGTCTAATCAGGCATGGAATGCCGTGTTTATGAAGCATGGTAACTGAAGTTCATTCAGAAATGGTTGTTACTTGTGACATTCGCCTTCATGGTTGGTGGCTCCATAACCAAAACTGTTTCTGCTTCTGGATTCTGGCTGTCTGGTGTAGCATGAGAACTGTTGTGGCATTTTGGAAGCTTCTTACATTATGGCTAATTCTCAAGTCTTTGAATATTTAGTGTAATGTTGATTCAGATGTGAAGTTAACAGGCATTGTATTTTCGGTGTCAAAGCGCAAGAATGGCTGTATTAAACTCTGGCAAAAGTGAACAAGCTGTCTCTGAAAGAAAGTGTTGCATTGCTTCTGAGTCTCTACTAGATGTTCCTTTTTCTGTGTCTGTTCATGAGTAGGATAGTCCAGACTAGTTCAGTTGAGCTCAGCTGTTCTTTGTCACTTTAATTACTGTAATCAAATGGCTGAACTCTTTGTGTGTTTGAGAAGAGAAAAAGTTTTAATATCCTGTTTAACCTTTCACTGGTTTTAATATTTCCATGAATGGAAGTTAAGTGAAGGCATCTGGCATGTTTAGTCTCAGTAAATAATGGAACTTCTCTGGCATATTAATTATACTGAAATCATGACTACTATAAAACTTTAAAAAAAAAAAAAAACCAAAAAAAACCCCCAAAACCTTCAGACCTGATCTTTGGAACTCAGGTGTGCACAAGTACCTTTTTACTCCTTTGGAAATATAACCTTACTTGTGAATTTTAGTTTATCTGTTGAGCCAAAAAAAAAAAGTCAGAAACTTCCACAGCAGTAGGATTTTATTTTTTTATTATTATTTTTATTCTACTTTTTTCTTCTAAAAAGTTCTATAAGCCCAGAGTGGGTGGCACCATATGACACTCAGCTTATAAATCCAGCAAGATGTGTGTAACAAAGAGCTTACAGCCATTCTTCTAAGGTCCTGAAATCAAAACCTAGTAGCTTTCTTTGTGACTTTGGCAAATTCCATGGGATGTGCATTTCCTTGGACAGGGCAGTGCTGTGCTAGCACTCTGGCAGCTCCCTCTAAGCAAGTCAGTTACTGTGCATAGCACACTGCCCATGTGTCTACACTAGGTGTGCAGCTGGTTTTCCTCACCTAGCTCAAGCATCTCTGAATGCGTTGCTATTTAACTGCCTTCAAGGCATAACTTTCCTGCAATCTACATTTCCATGTTCAATCCAGCAGTCTTCTAGAAGTCTAAGTACGCTCACTGTCTTAACAAGTTTTGGCCGTATATGGGCAAATTGAGTAAAGGAGGACTGCAGAGCAGGCATGAAAAAAACCCAAATCAGTCTCCAAGCAAATATCCTGGTTTTGCTATGGCTGATGTAGGTGTTTTCTCTGCCAAGCTTACAAATGGTAATGTATTCTGAAAGCACAGAAGATCAAGAAAATTGGGTTGCATAAACCTATTCTTGAGTTTGCACTTTGTAGTACAGTAAAGACAGTTTTTGTGTCTTAGTCCCTAATCTGCAGAAAAAATGCAATCATAAATCTGTTCAAAGCTGATCACAGGCTAAATATTTTGATGGCCATGAGAGATGCTCAGAGAATACAGTTATGAAGACCATAGAGGTATCTCTATGGGAAAAGAGATATCCTGAGAAACTAAGGGGGATTGCATCTACTCACTAGCACCATTAACTGGAGGATATACTTGCCATATATCCATAAAAAAAAAAAAAAATTTGGTAAACTTCCCAAAATTGATGGTAGCAGCAATGTCCTTCTGGACTCAATATTTTCATGACACTTCTCCCTTTTATAAGAGGTATGTGCTTAAGATAGTGTTTTGGGTTTTTTTGGTTTTTGTTTTTTTAATTTGTCATTTTAGATTTATTTGAATACATTTTTATTAGAAAAGTGGTAGTATGTTGCATTTATAACCTAAGAGTTTATGTGCATGATCTATTAATGGGACAGTCAATGCAAGCTACGTTAAGTGTAAGTTTAAGCCATATGGCTGACTAGCCACTAGACGTTTATCGCATTGTAAGATAGAATGATTACATGTGACAGCTTCTGCTTTCATTATAACTTCAACATCAGCGTGATGTCAAACTTAAAAGGATGCTAAAATGTACTGAAAGTTTCTAACCAATAAAAGGTTTTCATGAAGGGGAACAAATACAGTGATAAATCCAAAATGGTCTTCTAGGCTCAGTGCACTGATTCTTTATTTGCACGTTTGTCATGAGACTGAATCGGTTGGTATGAGGTTTAACCCTGATTGATCTTTGTTATGTCACTTGAGAAAATCTAGTTCAAACAATCCTTGTCATTAACATCTCCTAAAGTAGAGTAAGAACCTAACTACATCAAGCCAGACATGTTTTTTTAGTTTAAAGGGTACGGTCCTGTGAACACCTCTATTCATTCCTCCTTCTAAGAGCTAATGCTTGCGTGTACGAGTGTGTGCAGGTTGTGGCCCCAAAGGGAGTGGGGATGCTAGGAGTAAACTATGATAAGAGTTGGTGTTGGATTTGCAACACTGTCAGGACCTTAATCTTTTCTTCAGTTTAAATCTTACTTTTCAAAGTTTTCCAGAGTGCTGCCAAGCCAAGAGCTACATCTTGATTTGTTAGGTACGTTTTAATTTTGATTAAACAGTATTTTTCCCAAGAAATACGGTGTTTTCTGGGACATAGCTGTCAAGCAGAAGTGAACTATGGATGTACACTGGAAATATCTACTATATATCCAGAAGATACCGTCATTCTTCACTACTATTGGATTATAAATGTGTGTTTACTGCTGAGGAAGATATTGCTGCAAGCAGTTGTGAGGCCACTAGATGAGAACTTGGAGAAGAATATTGGGGTTTTGACATGCATAAATCTCATCTGGATCAGTCCCTAAGCTGCGAGTGGTTGAGAGCTGGACTTGGGAGAGGACATATCGGTGTTTTTTCTTCCGTATGTGTCTATACCTGTTGCTGCTGGAAATTAGTCCACCCTGAACCAATATGACCATTCTTGAAAGAAAAACCTCTTCTTAAAAAAACCTACTTGAAAATTTACAAAAGAAAAATAAGTTGGCCTTTACATAAAAGACAAATGAGAGTGACTTTTATGGGGAGTCTGAAATTTTTAAAGGGAGAAGTTTCAAAAATGCTTTGTGTAATACCTTGAATTACTGTATTCTTTGACCAAGATGAATGTATTAAATATTTAAAGAATAGGCATAGTAATTTTCAAGACAAACATTTGGGTGAACTATCAAAGATATTAATCTGAGAACATGCTCCATATGCTTTATTTCCCAATTTTGAGGAAAACAGTTGATTTATTGTCCTAGAGATTGCATTATGAATCCCATAAGTTTGGCTTTATTTACACAGGAAAACTGCTGGAATCTAGGAGAAATGGTCTCAAAGTATTTTATATGGCCAAAAGTCAGTAAATAATGTTTCTTACCTGCAAACTGCCAGTTCAGTACTTTATTTATGAAGTTAAGTGAGCCAGTATCATCAAGATTTCCACTGCAATGAATCAAGAAACAAGTTCAGTCATATGCAATCGCTTAAAAAAAAAAAATGCTATAATATAGTGGAGTCTTGAGATAGTTACTTGTCACAGTTTTGTAATTTCTTAGATTACTGATATCTTCAACAGCTTGAAAATATTTTGAAAGATTATGTGTATGACCAATTTACCCAACCTTGAGGCAGCAGTAGGAGTCCTTGTGGTCATTTGATGCCATCAGAATGGTTTTTGATGACAGCTGCCTATTTCTAAACACAAAATGCCGTAAGTTGCCTTAGGCAGCACATGAGGAAGTAAGGAAGCTCCCTCATGCCAGCTGTGTTCTCCCATCTCCTTTTTGAGGTGACTTTTTTCCATATGCACTGAGAAATGAAGCAACTAACTAGCTTTAGAAAGGAGGTTTGTCTATGTTGAATCTAATTTCATTGTTTTCATTACAGTCAATGCAATGTAAGAATTTCTAAGTAAGCCCATTTTGTTCGCTGGTAAAATGCAATTCAGTTTCCTTCCAAAGACAAATATGAATTATAAAAGTGAATCAGAGGAGGTAGAGATGAGAAATAGGATTAAAAACAGTAATGCAAGTGGGAATATGTTGCTAGAATTATTTTGGGCTTAATGCTATGAGTCAGTCATAAAATATGAGTTGGCTATTGCCCTCCCTCTAGAACTGAGGACAGAGATCAAAGGAAGCCCCCCTGCTTGTACAGAGAAAAGCCCCGAGGGGTTGCAGAGCGTTACAAGGTGAATCCTCTAGGGAGTAATGAAATTGGAATTGCTTTAGCCACAGTTTAAAGGTCAGTGTTCTTGTGATGAATGATATGACAGCATATAAATTACACTCTGCTCAGTTCTCAGTGTTGGGTTTTTTTATTTTCTAAATAGGCCAACCAGCTTTTGTTGGTGGTGGTGGTTTTTTTGTTTGTTTTTAATTTGTTTACTGGCATGATGAAATGCAGGACTGTCTGGATCTCTGGTCAATGCCTAGGCCAGGTTGTAGTGTGTTTAGGGTTCTTTTAAAAAACAAACAACCAACCCCAACCAAACAACAACAACAAAACCCAAATTACGAAACTGTGTGATGAAAAGCAGGAAAATACTAATGTCTTGTATAAATTTGCAAGGGTAAGGTTTAGTTTACAGGATTATGCAGAAGGTAAATGGTGTATTAAAGGGAGAACAGTTAAAGCTTACTTTGTAAAACTCAGAGTTTATTTGCTAAAGTTGCATGCTAAGGAGATCTGGAAGGCCTTCTTATCAGTCAGTGATCTTAATTTCTTTAGCAGATCTCCAGTTCTGTGTAGCAGACCTCCTGCCTGTAGAATTAATTTTCCCTGTTCTGTTGACGCTTGCCCAGTTTGCCGTCCAGATCACAACAGGGTGAACGTGAGCAGCGAGATGCTCTGAAAGCAGTGGAATTGCTGCAGTCTAATTTCTTGTAGAGTTTTGCTCCGTTCACTTCCATACTAGCTGTATTAATGGCATTACCCAGCTCCCTGGCCTCTCATTATCAAATGCTTTTCACTTCAGTGACCAAACCCCCTCTGTTTTCTTTGCTTGCCCACAAAATATCCCCACTCTATCCCCAACTCCCTCTTGAGTTCCTGCGCTAGCAGATGGGCAATAAGCGCTTACGGCTCCAGTTTGTTCCACGCTGGCTGTGTCCTGACTGACCTACAGATCCTTAAGTGTTCCCCTTCACACAGAGACAGCACTAAATTCTGGCATCCATGACCAGAAACTGATTTCCACAAACCTCTAGAAACAAGTTTTAAAAAATCTCTACCACTTTATTGATTTTCATTAAGCTGGCCAGAAAAATCAAAGACTGTATAACTGATACAAGTGCTAACTTTTAGAATAAGTAACTTACTCAAAGCATGGGACATTTAGAAATAAGTGTTTCTATATCCTGTAGAACAGTAATCTGGAGTAGCTTATCTACAAAGCGAAGTTAGATTTTTGTAGGTGTTTTTCTTTACTTTAGTCTTTTTGTTGTCACAAGTTATCCGTATTATTGGAAACTTTCTGTATGTGGTACGCTACTATTAAATTACCATGTTACTTTCATGTCTCAGAATGAAGAAACATTTGTATTAGCAGTGATTTTTGGCACAGTAACCAGCCAAATCTTACTAATTTCCTGTGTTACATACCAGTAATAACCCTTTGAGTTCTGATTACCTAACCGCAGCTACTTACTTCGTGCTGGGAAAACATTGTTAGTTTAGGAACCAAAGTGTAATAAAAATAAACCTGTTAAACTAATGAGTTTTCTGTAGATCAGTCTCAGCAAGTCATTGACCTGATGAATGTAAACATTTTTAAATGGACCGATGATGGAGAGTTTGACTTTTAGACAAAGAAGGAATTTATGTAGAAAACAAACACATTAGATGCTAATAGGAAAAAAAAAAATCCTGTAAATTTGGTGTTAGAAAATAAACTTGAGTAATTTTTAATTATGAAGACACCTAACACACTGATGGCTTCTATGTTCATGTAACACTTTTCCCTACTCATACATTGTGCCCTTTTGCCCTGAAAACTCATAGGAAAGGGTAAAGAACAGAAATAAATGATCTGCAGGTTTTCTATATGACAATCAAGTTGTTCCATCATTATTGCAAAAGAAAAATGGGAGAGTGAATCCACAAGACATTTTGCATCCCTGGTGTATGCACTAGCTCTGTCGTTCTGGTGTAAGAAATGGAATATACCATTCTCTCCGTGCCCAGATTATACAATAGCTTGCATGTGGCCAAGAACCTCTGTTTGTCCATCCTGGCAGAATCTGTTGTGCCAAAACAGCATTCTTACCTGTATGTGGGACTGCAAGAACATCCTCCTTCACTAAAAAGACATTAAGCCAATGCTTTTAAAAGATAATAAGCATCAGTTCTATAAAGGACAGGTTAAGAGGACAGTAGTTCCTGTCCCTTTGAAACCGAAGTGCAATGCCTTCCCTCCTTGTTTTGTCATTAGGGGATTCCCAGTCAGCATTCCACCCAGCTGAGGTTTACTTTTGATCCTTGTGTAACGCTACTGAAGGTGACCCACCGAACTCCATCAGTTCTAGGGAGTTAAGCAACCAGATTGCCAAGCAAGTTCTTAACTCAATGTCGTGATAGTTCTGCATATTGAGCGTGTTCTGTTCTCATTTTATCTTATTTAGTGCTCAAAGGTTTTATTCCTTCATAAATTGTATGCTATCAATGTGTATGTATACTGGGATGTTCCACAGAATGAGTGCTCAGGAGGTGCTCTGTCATTTCTTATTCTTAAAATAGTTGAATACACGGTGTTCTGAAAGAATTTCAGTGATTATTTAGCTATAAAGAAGTATGCTTGGTCGTTCTAAGTTCACATACAATAAAGGACTGTATGTTTTAATTGGCTCTTATTAGTTCTGTGAAATGTAAAAGCAGCAAAGTTGTTATTGCATTTCAAGGATCTCTTGTATATATATATTTATTTAAATCTAATCCGTCTTTAGAAGTCACAGAACCCTAAAAACATTTAGGCTGGAAGGGATTTGTGGAGGTTATCCAGGCCTTGAGCTTCCCGCTCAAAGCAGGGCCATTTTGTAAGTTAAATGAGGTTACTCGGGACCGTGTCCAGTCATGTTTTGAAAAAAATCTCTGAGGATGGAGATTCCAGTCTCTTTGAGCAACTTGTTCCAGTGCTTGATCGGTTTCATTTGGATTTTTTTTTCCATATACCCAATCAAACCCTTACTGCAACCTGTGATAGTTGTGTCTCTTCCTTTTGTTGTGCACCTCTAAAAAAATAGAAAAAATGAAGACTGCAGATTGCTCCTTGGCCTTCTGTTTGCTGACCAAAGCCACTTCCATCAGCCTTTGCTGATTGAGTCATGTGCTTCAGTCCCCAACTGTGTTAGTGGCCTCTGCTAGACTGTCTGGTTTGTCCATCTCTGTTTTGTAATGAGTGTTCTGAGACTGGACACAATATTCCAGACGCGGATCCTCACGTGTGCCGAGTAGAGGGGAGCAATCATTTCCTTTGACTTGCTGGCTATGGGTTTACTTACGCGACAGCCTTTGCCACTGCGAGGGCTCACTGCTGACTCCTGTTCTGCCTGTCTTGCACCAGGATCCAAAAATCCTTCTCTGCAGAGCTGCTGCTTAGCCCAGTCAGTTCTTAGCCAGTTTTTAACTTATTCTTGTAGTTGAGGCCTTGGTCCAAAATCCCGCCTCGGTTCCCTCTTAACACTATTGCCTCTCAAATGGATCAGTTTTGTAGCAGCGCTGGTCAACTCTTTGGAGAAGGCTGCTTGAAAAACATGTTGCCTGTTTGTTAATGAACATCAAATATTCAGTAAGCCCGTATTATCATTGGTGGTAAAGCAGCTAAATCAGCTTACATCCTGTGCGGATTTAGTCCGTTTTGTTCCCTGCTGAGCTAGTGGATTTGGGCTTACATTATGGTCTGTCTCATTACTTCCATATTTTCTTGGCAGAGCTTTTTTAATTTCAAGTCTCTGATTAATCAAAGTCATCCTTAGAGTTATGCCTTTCCTCAAACACGGGCAAAGAGGCTGTTTCTGATTTGATGTGGGATTTGTGGGGTTTAAGTGCAAAGGACATATGGAATAGTATGAGTTTAATGGTCTTATCTTATGTGCTGTACTATAAATACAAAAGCACCAGTACTAATAGTAAAATAAAAGCAAATGTTGTTAATATCCTATTAGCTTTAACAAAGGAAAACATAATCTTTTTACTAACAGGTGGAGTCTAGACTCTGTGCATTCACTATTTTTAAAGTATTTTGACATTTGAACAGCAAATGAATCAAGTGGATCACTTAAATACACAAAAGAAATGAGGGCTTAAAGAATAATCATCTTTTCTATGACAAATAGCTTTTCACTCTGATACACAACTTAGCTTCAGTCCATCCTTAAATGGATACTTTAAATAAATAAAAGTACCCACTGATGAGGAGATATCTGTCCTACATAGGTCTCAAAGCGTTTAATCATGTTGTCATATCAGCATCCCCATTTTTGCTGGAATAACTGTGGTCCAGTGATGTGAATACCCTTCCCAAGGTTGTCCCGCAGGCCGGTGGCAGAACACTTTATTGCCACAAATCTGGACAATGTAGAGTTTGAGCTTCTGCAGTGCTATTAAATAATCATTCTGAAATATATAATACTGGGTGGTATTATAATGTAGTTCACGCTAACTAGAAAAGATTGCTAGGTGTTAATTGGATTCTTTCTTCATGTTTTTGGAAATGAACATAAACGAATTAATCTGAAGTAACTAATATCTTAAGGTAAGAACTCTCAAAATACTGTAAAAATATTTTAGGTTATAAATACAAACCAGCAGAGTATTTATAGGAGCTGAAAAGTGGATTAAACCCTCTGTCCACATTTTTCATTACTAGAAAAACACCAAAAAATCACAAAACAAAACCCCTCACATTTTTCCATTTACTCCCAAAATGCAGTTCCAGTTCTATGTCTGGTAAGAAGTTCAGAAAAAAATCCTTTGCTAATTTTGGACTGACTTTATTTATATTTGTTTTATGCATGTTTATCCTTGGAGTGAGCCCATCAGTGATGAGAATTCCAGACTTTGTGGACCAGAATGCAAAGGAAGCATTTCATAACTGAGGAAAGCAAGCCAGGAAGAGAAGGCACTACTCACATGCAATTTTAAGTACCCCAGTACACAGGCGTTCAAATTCCCCATGATCTTTCATGTATTTATAATCTTTAGTGTTAAATCCTCCGCTCTGAGATCGTAGAGATGTGTATAACCACGGTGAGTGCATGGAGTAATTTGGGAGACTTGACCAGTATGCGCTTACTGCCTAAAAAGAGAAATGAGTTTGTGTAGTCATTAGCCAGTGTGAAACCCTTTCACTAGAATGATTTTGGTAAACTTCATATACATTTTATGCAGTTGTCACTGGTAAATCCTTTAGAATCAAAGATAACAATGAGAGTGAATGAACAGACTTTATTTTTCTATGTAAATTACTATACACTCAGGGGTGCCAGTAATGTTGTATTGCACAATTCCTACACCACGCAGCGCATAAGCCATTCAGTTACCACATTTAGCCAAGTAGCAATCTATTTAGAAAAAAGGGGATGGTATTAAATTTTGGCTTAGTGTTTAAGGAGATAAAACATTTGAAATCATGCAAATTAATTTGTAATAATGCCATATGCATCTTGCATCATATGTTTGCATTTTGAAGTATTCTGAAAAGTCTATAACCATTTTTTTTGTTTAAATTGTGAGCAGCAGCTCTGCTTTTGAAGCTTGTAGGCATATGCAGTGTTAACAATTCAGTTCTGTTTTCAGTCTTCATTGCAGACAAAGTCTGTGTCCAATGACCATTGCACGCAGAATGAGCTAGACCTAGGATGTTGGTTTTTTCAGTGCAATTTGTGTAATTAGGACTTTAAATATATATATATCTCCATTTAGGAATGAATGGAGTTAGCAACACTATAATAATGAAGAAAGCACCTCACTTGTGAATTACTACTGAGAGTAAATTGTTGGAGATTGAAGAGGCTAGCTGAGATTCTGGATTTTCTTCCTATTTTTTTCCAATCCCTAGAGCAGAGTTAAGGTGAGTCTAGAGCCATTTGATAAAACTCAAACGTTTGTAGGTTTTATGTATTTCTCTGTATTTTCTATTTGCTGTTGTAATGGCTGAATTATTGTTCCTACTGATGAGGTCTTGGTATCTGTAGGTGTTTGCTGCTGCTGTCACTGCCAGCAGAGCTGGGGATAGGCGTGGAAGGTGTTGGTTTTCAGTAAAGGCAGAGACGGTTGGTTTTACAGGAGGGGAAGAGACTGTTGGGGTGGGGGATGCCCCACCCGTATGTTTCCTGTGGTTTCTACCGATGCGTGATGCCAGGCATGAGCAACTTCAGAATTAGTGTCAACAACCTTTGTGCATTACAGTGATTCGTGGAATGCTAAATAATGAGGATGGACAGGATAGTTATGCAAGTCTAGTATGTCCTTAACAAACATGTATCTAAGAATGAATTATAGAGGCCACTTATAGAGAATGAGAGGTTGTATTCAGGGAAACACTGTGGAGAAGAAAAGACTGAAAACTGCTTGATTAGATGTCTTAGTACTTTTTTGGTGTTTAAGGCTGTGAATAAATGGAAATTCATTAGCATACATTCTTGTCTGTGACATTCAGCTCTGCCTCAAGCTTTCAGAAGCGTTTAGTGTGTTCATGCATGTTTCCAGGAATGCTGAAAAATAAGGATCAGTGGTGGCCTTGTGCTGAAAAAGGCAGCAGTTAGTCTCTAAGGCAGACAGGAGAAAGCAAGTCTAAGCCAAAGAAGGTCTATCATTACCTATTATTATTGGCTTTCAGTTGTTGCAGGCTTAACTGAGAATGCTCAAAGTACTTCTTGGTCCAGTATGTTTCCAAACCTTTGTCGTAGCTAGGGGGGTGATTTTATTATAGGTTTTTTCCTTTTTTTTTTTTTTTTCTTTTCTTTTTACAATCGGAAGACTGTTTCATATAAAACTTACTTACAGAGCTGAAAAACTTTCAATATCAAGGAAGGTGTTCTACTTTTTAAAGTTTGGGGTTGAAAATGGAGTATTGAGAGAGAGCTGGGAATTCAGAAAAGGGACTTTGAGCTCCGAAGTATAAATGCATGTACATTATACTGTTGTCAGATTTTATAACTTTCTATTTCCTATTTATTTTATATTGGCTTAATTTCAGGAGGCTCACAAAGCTCAGTTTTCTCTGTCCATTCTGCCTGGCTGCAGTAATGAAAAACAAACTAGGGACCAAATGGTACAATTGAAAGTCTCCTCCTGTGTTTATTAGGAGAACCCAACAGGAATGGACATGCCCTTGCTGTTAAAGCAATGGACTGTGTCTTGAGTCGCCTTCGTTTAGTTTCCAGTTTAGACTCCAAGCAATAGATCACTTCATCTCTCTGTGCCACAGTTTTATATACGTAAAATATTTTTTTAATACAACCTTCCCATTATTGCCTGTCTCTAGAGTGTAAAAGGCAAAGTGGGTGTCTCTGTATTTTCACAGTACTTCCTGGAATGAAGCTTCAATCCCATCAGTGATAGCTGAGCAGTGATGGTATAAAAATGATCGTGTGAATCGTTAATTATGTTGGCCTGCATATCACAAATTTGCAGGAGAAAATTTATGGGCTTTCAGTATCTGATGCAGAGGGTTTAATGTTTCTCGTCTGCATACCCACTGGGGATTGCAGTGTGGGTCTGATGCGTAGGAGGTGTGCTAAGGCTGTCCTTGCCTGACCTTTCCGTGACTTAACGCAAACGGCTAGAGAAGCAACCTTCATCTCACTTTCCTACTGTTATGCTGGGTCAGCTGTTAATGCTACCTAATTCAAACACCTGCTTACTAGATTTAATTATCCTGGAAAAACAAAGACAGTCAGGCCAGTGAAAGTAAAAGCTGGAAAATGGTATTTATTTTTTTGTGCTGAGGTGTGTATCATCCATGGCTAGTTATCATTGAAGCCTTCTGAGATGGAGTTTAGAGTTGTGAAAATACATAGGACAAGTCTAACTCAAAGGCCAAACCTGTATGGCACTAGTGTAGCACAGTGCCTTCAGAAAGTAAAATGATGCATGAATAAGGTGCAGGAACCGAATTTTTACAAACATAGATGTAATTAGTGGTCTCTGTTGTTACTGTCAGATACTTCCCCACGCCCAGTATAATGAAAAAGATGTAACTTGAATCAGCATTTTTTCTTGGGGAAGGAAAGAGTAAGTGACCTTGTGTTCCTGCAGAGCTGCTGATACACAGTGGTGTGCTTTTTGTGTTAGAGTACATGATAATTTTTTCATTTTGTATTAGACCTTTATTATGCCTCTATTATTATAGAGCCTAGTCAGAAAACTGCATGTTTCAAATCTGGCTCTGTAATCTTGTTTAAATTAACTCGTACTCTGAGCATTCTCCCTGAAGTCAATGGTACAAATCCAGTCTTAATGAAATTATTTGTTGTTTATTTTTACTCATCTGGTAATTATACTTTGCTATCTGATTCTTTTGTGACCCTTCAAGCAAAAGACTGCAGAACAGAAATAAAATCATCTTTGCTTCTGCACTGGAGCCAGTTCTAAAGAAATGAAAAGTTTTTGTACCTAAAAGCCTCCTAAAAAGCCTCACACAATCTGGCGAGGAGGAGTACTCATATGGTATTATGAAGGTTGTTTGTGTATTTCAGACTTTTAAATATAGATGAGACTATGTGTTAGAGCTATTTTTGATGAAAGACAATGATCTAATACTGTAACTAGTTGCATCTGCTAGTAAGCTTAAAAGAATCTTTGATAAACTGAGTCATTACATGCACAAAAATACAGGATTGATAGGAAAAATATAAGTTGTTATTAAAGTCTAGAAGTAAAGCATAATAATTCACATAGTTAATAGACAATATAAATATATAATATTTATAATATATTTTACTTTTGCTACTCAAAAGCAATAAAACAACTTTAAAAAGAACTTCAGCAACAGAAACAGATTCAGGAGGGCTGCAAAAATTGCGAATTTTGAAGGATGGGTTTCCATTTTCTAAAATTGCTACTTTTGCTATACTTTGTACTTTTGCTGTACTTTTGCTATATTTTGTTCAAAATTCCTAAAGGATTTACATGAATTTTATATGAGGCACAAGAGTTGCTCTGCCCTCTCCCTTATCCCACTGATATTACTGCGAATTTTACGCCATTTTCTGTTCTTTTGTGGCAGTGATCAGAAAACATCCATACATTTTTTCAGACTCAGACTATTCATACTTATTTGTGCAAAGTATTTTCTCAAGATGTTTCAAGAATTAAAGTCCAAACTCTCTTTAAACAACTCTGTGGTATTAAATAATGATTTGCATCGTCCCTTTACTGTGTGATTTGTTCATCTTGTTTAATATAAAATTGTTGCTGATTAAAGCTTTAATTTGGGGAGAAAATACCCTGGAACATTCTAACAGATTCCTGCGCGCCCCTGCCTCCTTGATGGGGTATGGTCAGTGATGTGAGCACAGATCTGGGCTAGATGGGCTGGAGCTTTTGTTGTTGGCTTGGGTTTGGTTTTTGTTTTATTTTAATCTTTGCTGTGGAAGGCTTATGAGAGGTTTGGTCAGCTCTTGTCTCGCAGACAAAGTAGCGCCTGTTGTTTGTGCTATTAATCTGTGGCATTTGGAGTAGTTTATTTTTAAATGGCCTTAAACTGTTCAGTAGCAAGATTTACTTTATTGCAGCCAATATAGAGAATATAGTGTTGTTCACTAAAGTATGTTGTATCAAAAGTCCAGAATTCTAAATTCTAATTAAAAGTAACAGATTAAAATTAAAAAAAAAAAAGATAAAAATAAACTAAAAAGAATCCCTTTGGGGATTCCTCTGTGTACAGAGGAAAAAAGTGCATCCAGATAACTCCCTTAAAATTACGATGTGACACGTATCTCTCCCTGTTCCATGTTACGGTACTTTCTCAGCAGGATGAGACCGATGACTTTATCACATTGTAATTAATCATGACCTTCTTTGAGAATCTCAAAGTGGAAATGATGATTTATTAAATGGAAGCTTTTCTGAAATGTTACAATTTTGGTTGTTTTTCACAATCCAAACCAAATATCAAGTGAAACAGATGTTTACAAGCAATGCAGGTTGACACCAACACTTTTCCCATGGAAAATGTGATTTTCAGGTATAAAAACAGTCTTATTTGAAAATTATGTTTTTCTTTAAATGCTTTATTTTCTTTCCTGGTGGAAAATGACTACAAATGAAAACAGTCAAATTTTGAATCATATTTAAGATTTTTACTTGTAAGTCTTTTTTTGAAGAAGAGTAATCTTCAGAAAAGGAAGAGGAGAAGATGAAGTCAAAGGACTGACAGTTTATATAGTGTGCTCAGAAATTTGATAAGTAGAAACCCTGGATATATAGATCATTATAGAGTATTAATGGAGATACTTCTATCAACCCATTTAAGATCTTATATCTAATCAGCTATGAATTAATTGTCTCAAAGGAACTTGGTTGACAATGACCATGTGCAAAATAGTTTCTGTGAGGAATTTAGTATAAATTATTTCCATAACAATTGTTGGCTCAAAAACTAGTGTGGAAAAGTATAAAGTGAATGTGCTTCTGGGAGAGAATTCTGGTTTCTGCTCCCACTCCAGGTTATTTCACCCTTCAGTATATCTAGGGTCCCACATGGTGTAATTGTTCCATCCTCTTGAGCTTTAGAATCGGGGATCTTTTCCAGTCACATTATTTATTTGTTGACATGATTCAGTATTTTTTTCCCTCTGGTTTTCATTTCTTAAACTGGAACGAAGTTATTGTGCCACTTAGGGGAACAGGCTGAGTAAAATAAGTGTCTGTACACATTAAAGAAGCCCTAGGGGAAATCTAGTAAAAATATAGAGGTGAAAGTAGTTTGCGTAACCACAGTCATCTCTAAGAACAGCCTAAATGACTTAACTGATTTTTAAAATATCTCATTTCCTGTGCAGTGTTTCTAGTGGAGGAAATGAAGCTGAAATATTGTTTGGTTCTGAGAATTTTTTTCTTCCTTTGGAATTTTGTAATGCATATAACACATGCACTTTTATTTCCATTGTTACAAAATAAAAAGGGAACAATTACTGATTTCCTGTTTTGCTACCATTGCTACCAGCGGGTGTTGGGTTTGTTTTTTGGTTTTGTTTGGTTTTTTTTTTTTTTTTTTTCCAGAAGCATATACTATTAATTATGTATACTGTTAGTAGAGATCTTTTTTGGACAGAAGGCTGTTAGACATCTAGGACTTCTTTTAGGTAAAACGCACAGTGAATATCCAAGTAATTAATCTTCAGCCTATACTTGGGATAAACCTCCTTACTCTAGTGGTATTTGAGAGTTCTTTCTTGGCTTTTTTTACAGAAAACTTTTCCATTTTTTTCATGTAGCCATACTTTTGCCTTTACTTGAGATAATAGTCATCTTCTGTTACGCAAAGGATGGTGTGCTCTTAACGTGATTCTGAAGATGTGCACATGTGATCAAGAGAAGGTCAAAAAATTAATGGAAGGTTTCATATGAGAATGAAGCAGACCTAAAGTAAAAACTCAGTCCAACTGTACTAGTAGGGATCTATCTTCAGTGTTATCGGTTGCTTATCTACCTCTCCTTATAGAAGAAATTCTCTGGGTAACCATGTGTTTCCAAAGCTGCAAGGTACCACTAGCGAGTGACAACATTCCTATTAATTCTGTTTCTGTTAATAACATTTGACTAGACTGAGAAATTTAGATAGCTTCAATCAATAGTGACTTCTCTCACACTGTTTTTAAAATACAACTATTTTGTATTTTAGAAAATAAATTAATTTTTGAAGCTTAAGATTTTCCATCTTATTAGTTCTCAGTAAGTCTTGTTTCTAGGCTAGCACGTGTAACTTGAGGTGTTTATACAACACGGTGCTGTAGTTGATATCATCCCTATTGCAGATGTAGCAGGAAGTAAGAGTTCACCACGGGCGGTGTATAAAATCTGAGGCTAGAGCGAGGTTTCCTTAATTCAGGGTAATTATCTCATGGAAATCGCTGGTGTTTCCTCACTGTCACAACCGTGAGCCCGAGGTAGGCCCGCTCCTCCCGGCCGCTAGGTGGCAGCGTTCGCTGGCCGGCACCGGCGGCGGGGGCCGCGCCGGGGGCCGGGCCGGGCCAGGCAGGGCCGGTTCGTTGTCCTGCTTCATTACAGTTGTCTCTAAGTTGGGGGTTTTTTTTATTTTTGCTGCTCCGTTACTGACAGCTTTCCATCTCTTCTTGGGGGCAGCTTTCTTTTGCTAGGCCTGCTAAATTACCCCATGTATTTTGATGCTTTAGGTCCAGAAGAGCTGCTTCGTTGGTTGACGTCATGTCACTTGAGAATTTAAAATATGAATGATGTTAGACAGTAATTTCTCTATATTAAAACAAATGCCAAAGCTTCTTAAAAATAAAATAAGGAATAGTGTAGATCCAAGAAATACTGTGTGATAGTCTTATGTCTAATTTTTGATTTGTGTTCTCCTTAAAGTCTAAATGGTACAGATTATATTTATGCTCTGGTAGCACGTGCGTCCCTGTGCACTGCCCTTCACTCTCCAGCTGCAGGTCTCTGCAGGGTTGGGTCTGGCCAGTGTGGCGGTTCATTGTTACATGAAGTTCCTTCAGGGGACGTTGCGGAAGAACCAAGGAGTATGTAAATCACAGCATGAGCGTACGAGTGGCTGAAATTATGCTGTTATTAAATCTTATTTGTTTGCATGTGAAGAATTAGTAACAGGCATATGAATTATTGGGTTTAACAAAGTACAAATTGTGATCTATGAATTGGAGTCAGGTGCGTTGTTAGGACAACAGGGACACACAGAGTACAAAGAAATATCTTTCAGTGCTAATGCTGAAAATGGGAGGAAGGCCGCAAATCTCTGGCAGGAACTTTCCCTTCAGGATGCCTACTATGGGGGTGGAGGGAAAGAGGAGCAGTGAGGAATCAGGATTTTAGGAAGCAGTTCTGTTTGTGCAAGGTGGTGGATTTTGAGTTTCTCAGTTGACAAAAATAAAGAAACAATGATGCTTTTTGATTGTGAAGACTACCAGAAATGCTAGAGGCACAGCAAGACTCCTTTATGATTTTTTTTTTTTTTTCTATGGTTGAAATTCAGGTGTATGCAGCAGGTTAGCAGGAAGCTATCTGGGACCAGTTATTTAACTCCCAGCTCTCTACTGGAGGATCTAGTTCACAAATAAAACTTAAGTTGTGCCTCAGTTCAAACACTGACAATTTCATTGTCTGTAAATTACATGATATAACCAATCTATAGATATATTGATTTCTTTAGAACTCTTTCTAGATTTGAAGATCTTAAAATGACATTTGTCCATGTGTAATTTTTAACATATAATCAGGAATATATTTGGAAGAATTTGTGTCTATCACAGCTTGCCTTCATTACCTCTGAATCTCCCTTTTGAAACAGAAGAGCTTTTTTTCTCTTCTTTGAACCCCAAAAGCTTTTCTACAGTAGCTTGCCTGGAAAGCAGACCCCCACTGCGTTGACAGAAGATTGTATTTCTGTAGGGCTGCCTCTAATTTAATTTAAACCAACAAATCCTGCAAATCACTGCTTCTCCTCACATTTCTTTCAGATGGTAAAAGATGTGACTCTTGTTGACTTGTCTACTGCTCAATCTAGAACAATTTCAGGTTTTGCACAACACTACTTGCAAAGTTACGTAGAAGTGTCTGAATGGTTTCCTCAGCTTCCTCCTGCCTGTCCGTGGTTCAGCCTGGTGGGTGGTCTGTCAGCTGCTGAAGTTGGTGGTGAAGAATTAGGCAAAGCAGTGCGAGAGTTCGCATTGCACAGTGGCTGCAGAGCTCTTCAGTATGTAGTAGTACTGCTTACGGTATCTTTTCCTTCCTTTCTAGCAGTATAGCCTAGCATGGCCTCCTGTTAGCAACATCACCTTAGATGTTTGTTGCAACGATGGAACGTCTCCTGTGAAAGCAAAACAAGTCACACTTTAAAAGCTGTCCTGAATTGAGATGTAAATCCTGGTCTAAACTCTGGTGAAATCACCCATTGATTTAATTGGGTTTGGGCTAGTTCCCTAATCTTGTAGCAGCTATTAGGGCACATGCTTTAAAATAAAATTTAAAAAAATAATTAAAAAAAAAAACCCAACCCACAAAAAACCTCTCTTAAAAATTAGTCTTTGTATCACTTTACCACCCCTGAACATTTCCAGAGTTTGCCTCCCATAAATTTTTGCATGCTAAAATAGAGAGTTGTTGCAGCATGTTCTTCCAGAAAGCTGTTTCCATTTTACATCTATTAAGAGGTTTTCCTTTTCTTTTCTTTGAACGTGTCAACTTTGAGCAATATTGATGATGGTAATAAAACTGAGAGAACTATTGCTGCAGGTGCATTTACATTTTCAATCACACTTCTGCCTCTGTGCACCTACTTGGCACGGAGTAGCTCATTCTCCGGAGACACCCATGGCTCACCACCGAGTTCTTCCCACGGCCACAGAGCAGCAGTTGAAGATTGCTTTGTTTCAGAGCACTGGAGGTAATTGCTTGGTGACAGGCAGAGCTTAACATGTTTGGACTGCCTAAAGGGATGATCTGACTCTAAAGAACTGCAAAAATTGCAAAACTCAGTAAGCAAACAGGGCCTGGCCCCAAGCCTACATTTCAAAGAGGCTGTGTGACCTATCAGCTAGAATGCAGCATGGGAATTCCTGTGTTATACAAAGGGACAAAACTAGGAAGGCATTTTCGCATCCAGTGAGGATACCCAGAGGGCACACATATATTGCAGAAAGGATATGTAATATGTCATGAGAATATAGGAAAAAAAAAAAAAAAACCCAAGTGGCTGCTTTCCTGGATGCTTGGCAGCCAGATATGCAGGAAGATGGGCACTTCTCTAATGAACCGTGTATTCTCTGTGTGTTAAACTCCTACACAGGCACCATACGTGTGGTCAGTGCCTGTGTCTGTGTTGCACACGTGCAGTTTTTGTCCAGACCAGCACAATGCATGTGAGGGTGATGCAAAGTCAACAGCACATTTTGTTTGCTGGGTGCTGCAGAGGCTGTTCCTTGATGCTTGGCATCCAGGCTTTGGCCACACTCATTCATTGTAGGAATCCATCAGAGTGAGAATACTAATATTTCAGGAAGGAATTGGACCTGAAGAAAGTAAGCAAGAGGCTTATCATTAAAATGAAGGGAAGAAGATTTAAAAAATAAATGCCAGAATGCTCTGGAAACACATTTCCCAGAGCAACAAGCTTTGTAGGCCAACTGACAGAAGCCCCTGCCCTCAGTTACTGTTTCTGTGGTGCGTGCCCAGTCTTCTCTAGGGAGATTCCTCACAGCTATGGATTGCCAAAGGTATAATAGAGATAATATTCCCAGAACTGGATAACTCAGGACATTTACTTTCAAAGAAAATATTTTATTCAGGTGTCAGAAATCTCCTGATCTGAGGGAAAGGTGGAGGGAGGGAAGAGGAGGGAGGGGGAGAAATTCAGGCTAATTAGCTGTGTATATTTCATTAGTGATGAAGCGTTTTTCTTTATATGACTTTTTAGAGGGAAAAAAAAAAAGTGAGGAAAAATCAGCATCTAAACATGAACAAAGATAATGCAATTAACAGACTTGGCCAAAAGAAGGCTGAATTAGAGATCTTAAGCATGCAGAAAATACCTTTTCCAGACCTACCCTACCACAAAAAAAAAAGATAAATTTTCTCTAAGCCAAGTATGAGACCCGAGCATGGAGAAGCAACTGTTAGGACTTGGTTGGAATGATAGCTCATTTTGAAAAATTCTTATAATTACTATCCTCGCAAAAGATTGAAGCAAAGATTAAAAATAAATGAAGGTTGATTTAAGCTAAACACAACTAAAATCAACTGATTTTCCCCCTCCTCTCTACCACTAAATCCTACTGGAGGATTGTTTGGGCAAGGCACTTTATCCAATTTTGTATTCCCAAAGCCAAAGAATTTCACGGATTCTCCAGTTTTTGGATCATGGTGCAGATGTTAGAGAAAACTCTGAAAGATGTATAGCCATTATTATATTTCTGATTAAGGTGAGCTGAGTCTGTATCAAGACTCCTCAGAGATGTTGACAAACTAATTGAATTACCTAGCACTGGTTCTGAATTTTCAGTGTTAATCAAATTTCTCAGTAAATTCTTTCTCCTTGAATCAGTATGCCAAGCATTAGCCTGCATTGTGTCCTTCATTCATAAATATTTCCACGGCATAAAACAAACCTATTTTGTTTAAATGCAAATAAGTCACTGGATTTTGTTGCATAACATTTTATTTAAGTGATGTGTAGTTTTTGAAAGTGACTGTAATGTATTCCAAGCTTTTAATATTCCTGTCTAGTGTTTCTTTTTATTATTATACTCTTTTGTTTGTCTGAAGTGGAAGAGATTATCTGTACTCTAACGTAAGCCTTCAGAATATCCCACTATACAAAGGTTATGGTACTGAGCCCTATTTTTTCCACAGAATAAATAACTTTTGAACAAAGGGCTTTGCTATGTTGTTAGTCAGATTCCATTACTTTCTTTGCACTGCCGTTAAGCTGAAATGGATAATGTTACCTTCAGTATTCAGAGAGAAGGCAGCAGGTTGAGATGTAGCCAAAAATATCAGAATTAAGAAAATAAGATATGTGCAGTTAGCCAAGGAAATTATTTTCCCATAGCAATGGGAACAGCACCTCTCACAGATAAACTAGTCTGAAAGCTTTGGCAAAATTGAGATTCTGAAAGCAGTTACGGAGCAGGCTCCAACAGCAACGTGACGCAGGAGTCCTGCAAGGATGGAAGGTGTGCTCGAATGTGGCAGCCTGATAGCAGGACTTTGGTTTTGATCTCTCAGGGAGTTTAGATGTATTGAATGTTTGTTTAGGTCTGTCTGTAAAAATAACTTAATTGGGATGGAGTCTACAGTACAGCATTCTTTTTTTCTTGTTCTGTTATAATTCTCTGTCCCTAATTTCCCGCTTCCTCATTTGGCTTGAATTGGACCGGTTCATGAGAAAAGCCTTCCCCATAAGGCATTAATTCTGTGTGGGGGAGAATTCTTTGTAGATACTCTGTGAATTGGAATAATAAACTACTATGGATTTGAAAGCTACTTTGGACAATGGCAGAAAGTCTGGAACTTTTGTTTCATTAGTATCCATTTTTTCAGTTAATCCCACTGTGCAATTTGAGGTAATGTATTTGCTCCGGTTTTTTCCTTTGGCAAAAATGCAAAACTCTTCTTGTCCACCAAATGCATGGGTGTACTATGGACTTGTGTTGCTGACATATCTGTACTTGGATTGAAACTCTAAATTAATGTTTTTGAATACCACACCATAAATGTTTCTTGCAGAGTATTTCATAAATGCATTTAGAAGTTGTAATGATTTTTCCCAGGCTTGTATCGGTGACGTGAAGTGCGTTATGTTCTTCACATGAAAGACCTGGTGGTACTGAACTCACTATAGCTATTCTGTGGTTGCATCCGTGCAGGCTATCACTGATATTGTTGGCTGTAGATGCTAACATTCTGTAATATTTTATTCTGAGTCTTTGTATTTACTTTTAATTTTTTCTTTTCTTACCAAGTCAGACAGTTTGATATTTCTAATACAAGAGCATGTTCTTTCCAAATACATTTTTTTTTACGTTTATGATAAACTTCCTGAAATCCTTTGCAACATTTAAAAATTTTTCCATTTGCAACTTTAAGATTGTGACTAAATAACATAATTTAATAACCTTAAATTCTCTTTGAATGCTGATTTGAATCCCATGTACACAAACCAGTAGTAATCGTGTTGAGCAATATATGTTCACATTTTTTGACTCTCCCAGTTAAATAAGCTGTGTTTATTAAGTGAACAGATATTGTATATATTTAAAAAAAAAAAATCTTACTGCAGCTGCTTTTGTGACACAGCAGGTTTTTAAGTCTCCCTTCAAAGGTGTTGCTGGGGAAGTTCCAGGCGGTGCTTTTTTTTATGATGCTAATGTTGTGGTAAAATTGGCTTCAGGGGAGGGACTTTCCAAAGGATTTAGCTGCTTAACAGCACAAGGAATTTGTGCTCCCAAGTTTCTTGGGTACTTCTGAAAATCACATTGCATGTATGAACCTACCTGTAAGGACAGCTACTTGCTTGGACCATCATTTGGATTAAATGGACCCCTTTAGTGCAGAAGAGGACAAAAAATACAGAATTTTTCTGAAATTAAATTAAAAACATTGACTAAGATCTGCAAATCTGCGTGGGTGTCTCCACGGGAAAATCTTGGTGGATCTGGATGAAGATTGCATATCAAAATAAGTAAAAATACATACTAAAGTATGTATTTTCTGGAAGAGAATAACAGTTTTGAGGTTCTGATCTGAAGCCTATTGAAATAAAAGGACCCTGCAGAGTATAAGGCTTGGGGTAGTTTTTGAGATCCTTCCTTTCATTGAATAGTACAAGGGCTCTCAGCAAAATCTGTAAGATTAGGCATTTAGTGCCTCTAGGGATTACAGTAGTGATTAGCAGTAAAAAACATCCTGATAAAGTAAACTAAATAAAATAGTAATTGTATCTTGAGTAATTATATCCAGCCATACACTCAGTTAATCTTCTGGAGGGAATTTTCTGAAACATTGAGTGTTCATGCAAAATTAGTCATAGCTAGTCAAAACATTTCAGTACCAAGTACCAGAAAATATATTTTATTTTTCATCCATCCACACAAAGTAACTTTTCTCATGTGCTCCCACTTGTTAGTGATTCTCACTAGACTAATCTGAACAGATTGTAAGTATGAAAGAGCAGGAGTTTGCATCCTTGCATTTTACATATTCTACAACATCAGGCACTGGAAGAGTAACAAAACACTTGTTCAATTGTTATATAAATCAGTATTTTTCATCATTACACTATATTACATCTAATCTTCTGTAAGTGTTCTTGCTTATTGCTTTTTTTAATGAATGTTTCTCAGTTCTGAGTTACGGCTAGCCTTATGGTTTTAGGAGGGGCAGGTATTGTTACACACACAGATGGTTTTGGTTCATTTCCAAAGTAAAAATGATTAACTAAGTGTTGGCAGCTTCATCTACCATTTTATACATATATCTAAATATATTCTATGGTAAGAGTCATTTGTTCTAGGTGTAAGGGTGGGAAGTGCATCTATACCCTGTAACCTAATCAATCTTTCAGAGTTCACAGTGGCACTCAAGTCCTGGAAAGAACATTTTGATGAGAACAAAGCTGTTGAGGAATTCTCATGAGTCCTGTTAGAATGATGGCTTGGAATTGATATAATGCCAATAGCTGTGAGAAGTTTAAAACTCAAAAGAAGTCTTACTGATTCAGTTATTTTGCTTCATAGATTTTTCCATAAGACTTCTTTTTGTAGGCCATATTGGCAGATCGTGCAGGGCAGTCTCCTGTCGTGCTTTGGCGCTGGTAGGGTGCTGATCACAAGGCAGAAGAGTTGTTGTATTTTAGAGACTTTGAATTGCCAATCTGGTGGTGAGTCTAATCTACTCCCTGACAAATGCTGGTCAGTAGTGTGACAATTTCTAGATAAATTGTCTCACTGAGCCTGCTCATGGTCTTGTTCAGGGCGCCCCATTTAAGCCTCCAGCCATCACCTTTCTTGGTGTAGAGTTCCATAGCACGCTCATTCCAGTCTGAGGCCTTAGGCTCTAACCCTCTGTTGTTCATTGCCATCTCCTTCAGCAGGTCAGGTCAACACCTGCAGTTCCACTCTCTGCAGTGTTATAGTGTACATCTTGTTTCTGAAAAGCAATATGTTATTTAAAACGAAACACTTCACAGAAAGCAATTTTTAAAAGAGCAATCAGTCTGACATATGTCTCCATACACTTTTCTCAGATCAGTGTTCTCCCTCTGTAAATTTAAAGTCTGTGCTGTGTCAGGTGTTTTGAACAAAGTGAAATCCCTCCTTCAGCTCCCCTGATTGGGGCTGAAATACTGAGAGACTCCTCTCCTCTCTTATTGTTATCACCATGCTTTAAATGTCTCAAATGGCTTCATTTCCTGAAAAATTCCTTCTTTAACTATATGGAAAACCAATACAAATACAATACGTGTTGCTGTAATGTTCTTGGAAACTTCTTGTCCCTGAGGGAGGGATGTGGCTTTAAGGTTTTCCTATGCCCTCAGATTTCATTTAACTTTATGCAGATATCAAGAAGATACTACTTCTTCTTTCAAGATGCAAATACTCTCGTATGTTTAATAAAAAAACTTGAGAGAGATAATTTAATTGCAAGGAATCATAGATTCCGTGTCACTACTTTCTTTGAAGTTGTGTGGATTTTATCACTCTTTATCACAAATTTTGAATGGATGTCTTCCAATATGTAGAATTCAGCAGACAGTATGACCTGTTGATTTCTAAAATTGTCTTGACAAATTGCAACCTCATAAATATTTTGTTTAATTTGAAGCTTGTTCTGAACACTGTTAGTTCTGCTATTCCTTTTTAAAAGTTTGCATTTATTTTTAAAGGCATTCTTTGCTTTGTAATAAAGACATGTTACAGACCTGTTCTTAACTGTCCTTTGTTATGCCTTTAAAAATTGACAAGAATGCTGTTGTGAGTTGATATACTTGACGATTCACCCTAATTAAAAAGGGGGGAAAAGGGGGGAAAGTCCTTATCTGACATGAAAGTATAATGTTTGCAAGGTTCTGTGTTTTTATGAAGTAGAATGTCAGAGAAAAACCCATAAAGAAAGTGCAATTGCATGGCAAATTGGAGATAATTTCTTTGGGGGGAAGGAGGAATTCCCTCACATGCGAAGAGATTCAGCTTTTGAACAGCTTAGCTCCACGCTTCTCCAATTTTTGTTGGTATAAAATTCATCTCAAACTTTCAACAGCTGGTTCTGCAGATGTAGTCTTGAATGATCATGTGACTATGAAATATAGCGTAGAGACTATGAAATTAGTTTTAAATCCATCAGCTTGGTAATAGCAGGTTTAGACACAGTGGTGTTTAACACCATAGAAGCAAATTCACTCTTTAAAAAAAGTAGTTTTATCTGTGTGTCTATGCAAGGTAAATTGAACTGACATGGAGTTGCTGTGGCTAAACCACTTTCAGTACTTGAGCTAATTAACTTTAAATTAATTTAAAGGTTAATTCATCTATCCCTAGGCTGAAGAGCAGACAGCATTGTAAGCAAACTGTAAGTACAGAACTTGGAGAACCCGAGACAAAATACTGAATAATTAATTACATGTCTACTTGCCAAGTAAAGAGACTCTGCCCCACTGCTGCGTATTGAAAGTGATCGTTGCCACACATCAGCCACCTGGGGCTGGAGTCATCTCTGGATCTTAGAGTCATAGAATGGTTTGGGTTGGAAGGGACCTTTAGAGCCCATCCAGTCCAACCCCCCTGCAAGGAGCAGGGACATCTCCAACCAGATCAGGTTGCTCAGAGCTCTGTTCAACCTGGCCTTGAATGTTTCCAGGGATGGAGCATCCACCGCCTCTCTGGGCAACCTGTTTGCAACCTAGGCAATCTTCTTTGCGTGTTTCCTTACATTGTTTTAGTTTCTGAAACATTTAATTTATTTTATTTTTGTGAAATCGCTTGTGGTGATCCTTAGCTTTGTTCATAAATGTGCTGTGATAGCTCCTTGCTGCACTCAAGCCCTCCATAGGTGCTTAGTAGATGCTATGATGTTTTCCTGGGAAATTTCTGTGGGCAGAACAAAAAGATGGCTTGAGACTTGAGAAAGTCCTTCACTCAGTTCCAGCTGTCTATACTGTGGCATATTCTGTAGAGCCAGAGATGATGAGACCCTCTCCAGATGGATGACTGACTCGAGTTCCAGTTCTGGTAATGTGTTTTAATTTTCAGTAAAACTTAGTGATAGAGAAAGAAACTGCATGGTATAAGAAAAAACTGCCATCACAGTAACTGGGGTTGTTTCTTTAAAAACAATTTGAAGTGCTTGTCACTTTAAGATCTTCATATACACTTTTGGTGGGTTTATTTTCTCAAAAGGTACATGATGATGCTTCTGAAAATAAGCAACCTTGCTTTAGAGAAAAAAAAAAAAAAAAAAATTTACAAATACCTCCTTCAGCAGATTACAGTTATCAGCTTTCCAATCTCTTCTCAAGATGAAAGGTGAAACAGTCTGAGTTGAAACAAAGAAATGAACCCTATCTTGTCTTTGAACTGTTTGCCAAGGAAGTAATGGGCTTATGGGGTTTACCTGTACAATGCTGAATTTTGCTGAGAGCAGCAGCTTTTAATGAAGCATACAAAAATATTTGAAATTTAGATATATTGGGGGGTGGGAGATTTTTGTTTGAACAAACTGTAATTCTGAAATGCTTCTACGAATTGCTGTTTTCTACGTATCTGTGTTCCTTCATGTGCTTCAGTTTCAACTGAGCCTTGTATTCTAGAAGTCATTGCTTAAATTTTGAAAATCAAAATAATAACCCTAAAAATACAAGTTTAATTTCTTCAAAGAGGTCATACATGGCTTTTAACTTCTTGCTTCTGGGCAGCTTCAATCTTTTTCAGCATTCGTTTTTCCAAAGGCACAGGCTGGTGCACAACTTCATATGTGAAGCTATTCCTATGGATTTCAGTTGGACTGTTCATATGAAGAGAGTATGTACACGGATGTTTGTCAGATAATGAAAAACAAAACAGGAAGATAAATATTATTACAACCAATATCATCCAGCAGTTCTGTGCTGATGTATTTCTATGCATTAATCCTATTAATGCATAGAAAGAAGATTTACTAAAAATATATATTCAGAAAAGATAAGAGCTGTCCAGATAATTCCAAAGTAGTATTTAAAAACACATGGTACTTGACTTGTAACAAAAAAATTATACATACTATAGCAAACTGCACATGGACATCACACAGAAAGCCTTAAGTAGTGATTTTGTGGGTTCTGCTGTACTTGAACAATCAGATGACCAAAGAGTGTGCAGAATTAACATGACACAGCCAGAAACTTGTGTGCTCTACCAAACAAGGCTCTTTTCAAGGGGGAAAAACGAGCCTCCGCACGTGGCACTTAGGATGCTTAAACCGTACTGAATCATAGAATCACGTAGTTGGATGGGACCTATAAGATCATCTAGTCCAACCGTCTTCCCACTACCATTGCTGCCAGAGCTACTAAACCATACTGAAAGCTGCTCTCTCCTGCCCTTCACTGAGGTGCTGTTCTTTATTCTTGCAGATGTTCTGCAAACACATCATTTTATTATGTAGCAGATACGGACCCGTTGTTTCAGGTGTTCCATTAGGCACCCTGTTTCTCCATTTCAGTCCCCGACAGTCGCGCTTGAGTCACTTCACGGCTGATGTGAACCAGAAGTCTAGACGAAGGCTTTTTAAATTGTGGCACTTCTAATTGAGTTCTTCAGTTTACAATCAAATCTGCTTACAACAGGTAATTTTAGTACTCTATGGCTCATTGCGAAGCCATCTTACTTTCTTTTTATGGAACGCTATTAAGATTTCTCGGAAGTTCTAGTCTTGTAAATGTTCCTAGACTAAGCTGCTTTGTGATTAACAAACACAGGTGATTTCAGGCCAAAGCCTGAAATCTTTGTTCCCTTTCCATTTATGAACTCACAGGTTTCATACAGAGGGAAGCACAACAACATGGATTTCTTCAGTTTCCCTAATACTGTTAGAAATCTTGTGAATGAAAAATTGTTCGTAATCTCATGGGATGTGACAAGCATTGCAACATATGGTGGACATGTTAGTTGTCCAAACCTAGAAGCAGCACAGCACAGAGTAAAGCTGTAGCAAAAAGAGTATTTTTTTAAAGCATCATTGTGATTCTGTTGTCTTCATTCTTCTAAGACTCATCTATCTTATTTGCTCACTTGTTTCTTGCCATCCAACTTTATGAGAAGAGAGAAGCTTTGAAATAATACTCAACATGGAAAACATTTGTTGTAATTTAAGATCATTCTAGTAGCCAACACAGAAAACAATTACTGTCTTTCTTTTTGCAGTAGCTTAAACATAGCTGAGGACTGTTTCCACATGCGTCTTCCCCTAATTGTCAGTTCTTTACACTAAACCAGCTTTGCCTGCAGACAGTTTGTGAAATAATTGTATAGACAATATTTTTTTAAATCAAGTACATGCATATATTCATATGCATGCAAGCAAAGAGAGGAACAAACTGTTAATTAAACTTAAATTAATTCAAGTTTAATTAATTTAAGTTTTCCTAGGTCAGTCTAATTTTTTATTTGATTGAGAGTGGAGACTAGTACGGGAACATTGCATGATAAATCCAAGAAATTCTGCATAAGGATTAGCTGATTCTTGAACTGGAAATAGACACAGGACTGCAGAAGAGGATTATTTCATGCATCTTCCAAGCAATGCTGTTATCCACACCTGTCAACGCTATTGGTGGTGTTTTGGTGCAAGTGTGATGTTGTCTGTCCCAGGTTCAGTTTGTCACCAGGTACAGTCCTAGACTCTCCATTGTAGTATGCCAACATGCCCAGTTATTTCCCATCTTATGAGTTGGTAGCAACACAAAGAACTGTAGAAATCCATTCAATCTCTTCTACAGTGCTTTCATGTCCCCAGGGAAAAATCCACTTCCTTTTGGGGAAGTGGGATTTGCGGTAAAGTGAAGACCAATGGTTCATTCTGACACGTTTTGATCAAAGCAGTTATAAAGCACTCTTTTGCTTTGAATCTTGTTCTGAGCTAAATGCATTCATGCAGATAAGCCCTAGGGCATGCAGGATTTGGCCCTAGTGAGGATCTGAATGAATGCTGGGTAAAGTCAGGAAAGATTCTGTTATTTTTCAATAAGTTTTGAATTAAGTCTCAGTGGAAACATTCTAGGCATCCCTACGCATCTGAATTTTACTGCTCCTTCGTATCTGCCAATGTAGCTGAAGGCTATCAGCATGCAGGAAGCTGCCAGAGGGCCAAGGAAGTGGTTATTTGCCTGTATCCACCACTTCTGAGATCACACTTGGGGGTTTGAGTGGGATCCCAAGCTCCAGAAAGATACTGCTGAACAGTAGTACAGCAATAGAGGGCCAGTAGAACAGCTTACAGAGGTCCAGCTACTGCTTGAAGACCTCAAGTCCTTAATGTACAGGCAGAGCCTGAGAGCACTGATTTGTTCAGCCTGGAGCTGAGGCTGTGGCAGCTGCCTTATTGACCTCATGGGTGGCTACGCAGAAGACAGCCTCCGGTTCTTCTTGGAGGCACGCAGATGACCAGCAACAGACACAGGTTACGGTAGGGGAAATTCTGACTAGAGAGAAGGAGAAAATTGTTCCAAGTGAGGGTGTTCAGTCACTGGAACAGAGCCTGAGAGAAGTTGTGGAAGATTGAAGATTTTCAAAATTCAACTGGACATGGTCCTGAACAACCTGATCTCAACCTGAAATTTCCCCTAACTTTGAAGTTAGCTGTGAAATTGGATCTGATGGTCTTCAGAGGTTTCCTCTAAAATATGTATTATTTCATAATTCTAACATGAGCGATGCATGATAAAGCATTTTTAGAAAGATTTTCCTTCTACCAGTCTGGTTCATCATGTGGTCCCACAAATGGCTGCATAAGCACAGTTATAGGGGCAGTCAACTGTGACATGGAAAAAAAAAAAGTCAGGATGGAAAGGGAGAAAAGCAGTAGTCAGAGGAAGCCTCCTAGTTAGGCTCCAATGCTGGAATTGGAAATGGGAATGTGTCACCAGGCACTCTGGTATTTGTCCTCGACTTCTGCTTTATTCCAAGAGCATCTCTGCACCACTAGCAGTCTGTGGATCACTTTCTTGATGGACACCATATGGGAACAAGAGATCAGACAAAGATCATCCTTTGCAGTACTGATTGCTTAAATATGAATAGCATGTAAGGATTGAGAGCTCTACATGGAAAGTCAAGAATGGTGAGATAGATCAGTGTCGTGTACAGAGGCCAGGTTAATCGGCATCAGAAGTCTACATCCCAGCTTTAGCACAAAAAAAAATTCAAATCTTAATCTTGGCTTTTGATAAATGTTTCCTTGTCATGATTTGATCAATCGCCTCTTGATTGAAAGTGCAGCAATATGTAATCCTATAGCTCTGTATTTGAAAGACAGAAAGAGAAAAAAATACTGCAGTAATCACATTTGAGATGGGAAGAAAGCACATATGGAATGCACATGTAGCTAAGTATGTGGGGAGGTTTATTGAGATTCTTGCAGAAATAAGGAAATAACTGAAAAAACTGTTGTAACTACTAAAAGCTAGCAATTTCCAATATGATTTTTTTTTTTTTTTTTTTTAAAGGTAGTAAATTCAGTCTTGGACTTTAATAAACTAGGGTTCCATGCAGGACATGTGGAGTCTTCTTGCACGTAACAAATAGGACTCACTAAAAAGCTTAATCATAAAATCATAATTCTAAACTATTATATTCCAGATGTCTTTACTGGTTTGCCTATGAAGACAGTCTGGGATAAACTGATGCTGGGATGTTGTCTGCCTGTGCTTTCGTCTGTTATGGTAACGAATGTTTGCATCTGGACAAAGGTCTGCTCTACTGCAGTAGCTTAGGGAGGAAAGCAGAATTTCTCCTAGTTTGTGCCCTTACTTGGGAGAACTTACTTGAGATGAATAAAAAAAAGCAGTCACACTCATGTCAGATCCTCATGGCGATGAAATGCTATAAAGTTATTGCAAGTAAATGCAGTGGTATGAAAGCCATCTTCAGGAGTCCAGTTCATGGCTATCCTTCCTCAGTGTAGAAGTGCATTCATCTTAGCAGTTTGCACAAATGCAAGCTCAAAACCAGAGTTTTGATCATAAGTTTATTTTTAAATAAAATCATTATAGAAGAGAGATTCTCAGAGGTTTTTTTCAATGCAGTCCTATTAAAAGCTGTGGAGTTATTTTAACTTTACAGGAAAATAAACGAAAATCCCTAGCATCATGTCGTGACTCTCTATTTTGTTACCTTCAGTAGTAAATTGAATTGCTGTGATACCTAAAACCTCTGTTGCCAAGTTCATGCAATTGATCAGAAAAGAAAAAAATTGCGAAATATTTTGTCATTATTACAAAAAATAATTTTCCTGAGTTGAAACAGTTTACAGCTATTCTTAAGTGTATGATTAATGTTGTTTTCATCCTTTTCCCCGTTTTTCTCATCCCTTTCTCACTTTCACAGTTAAAGAAAGGCCAAAAAGAGAGAGTGGCTCAGAAGAGCACATTTTTCCAGTTAATACCGGAGTTGTTTTTCTATATAGACACATGTTTAAGCAGTTTTCTACTATTTATGCTGAGGTACTATGATTAACTACATTAGTAGTATTTATAATTGTTAATAATTTAAATCAGTAACTACTTCTATGCTGTTAGTGCATTGCTTTGATCACTCTGAATACACCAATAGCCATTTTATTCCTGGTTTAGCACAATGTAATTGAGTGCTGTATTTCAATTCAAAATCAGGACAAGGATTAGGTGAAAATTGTCAAGGAGAACTTTTAATTTCCTTACCTAAGCAAAAATTTGAATTTAACTCACTCTTGCAAGTATCATTCCATGTGTGCCTTTGTGTTTTTTTTAATAAGAGATAGTTTCTGCCTTTTTTTTTTTTTTTTTTTTTTTTTTTTTTTTTTTTTAAGAATTGCTTTATTATTTGGAAATTGGTTTAAGCAAGCCATCAAGAATCAACCAAAACTGCTAAAACCAATGTCTGAACAGGGATATATACTGGTACAACTTCAGCTCAAAAGCTATCAATGTACATAACCATGAATTGTATAAACGACTCAGCAGCAGCGTCTGTGGCTGAGGAGCAAAATGAATTCTAGCCTGATGAAGCACAGGTCCAGCCATTTGACGACTACTCTTCTCTCGAGTGTCTTAAGTTAGAAACGTGCTTCTTGCAGTTCATTCTTACCTTTTTGTGACAGCAGCACAATGTAAGATTTATAGATAATCTGTTTAAGTTTAGTGTAATTTGGGGGTTTCAGAATCAAGCTCCGATGACTAAAGATTGTTCGGAACAAGTGAAACGTATTTAGGAAATCAGAAAAGGACTTTTAAAACTGACCTTAAGTCTGAATTCTAAAAGCCTTAATTATTGGGTCAGAGATCTCATTGCAGCTGTGAAATTATACTCAACTTCACAAGCCTCCAGACTACACAACAGGAGCCTGTGCTACTGCAGTTCTTGAGTCGGATAGTACAATTATATCTTGGTTTTTTCCAAGATACAACTTTTAAAAATCTTTTGCAATATTAATGTGAAATAGAGCTCCCTTTCTGTTTACTATGAAGTTTTCTTTCTGAAGCTTCTCTGCAAGACTCATGACTGTTTCGCTCGTGTTGGCTCTTTCTCCTGAGCTCCTCCGTAATCCCAGTCCATGTGGAAGTGCTGGAGGTACCGTGCCACCCTCCTTGCATGCCTGGTAAACATTTGCAGGCATAAAGTTCCGCTCTGGAAGCTAACAAAACTGTTCAGGACAGCTGCTTCTCTTTGCCTTCGCCCACTGCTTTTGCAGCTGAGTAATTTTGTGTTTTGTGAATGTGGATTCTGCAAGATATTAATAATAAAAAAAAAATAGAAAGGTGGATCTGATCCCTAGAACAATGAGATAGCCTCACAGATTGAGAGGTGAACAGTTTTATGGGAGAAGTTGCTGAATTTGGGAAAGGCATTGCTGATTTTACAGCCTCAGTTTTTTGTTGGCGAAACAGAAATGAAGATACTGACTTCTGTGAATTGCTTTGAGAGCTGAGGATGAGTTATGGTGTGTAAGAGTGGGTCAGGACTGTTCTCCTAGCCAGCGTGGTAGAATCTCTGCAGTCCTCGTGGGAGCTGAGTAGGTGCACTTCTGGCAACATTTCAAAAGTAAACAGCAATTTCTGCTTTCCTCTCTGTGTCTTCCCTAGCAAAGATAGTTAACGTTAGTGCTGGAGCAGTGCCATTGTTTCCAATGGATGTTATGATTGGCACTGAGCGTTTTGAGGGTAAGGTGTGCTACAAAAAGTAATGAGCAAAGTTTTAAGGGTTGGATAGACTATATGACTGTAATTGAAGATAATTGCCCTTAATAGAGAAATGGAATACAATCATCATCTTTGTCCTGTCTTTAGACTAATCTCAAATGGACCAAAAACTGTAGGTTGAGAAAAACATTTTAATTAAATATTGATAATAAAGGTAACTTTAGTATTTAATATCTGCTTCTCTTCAAATTTGCTTTTAAAACGTCAAGAATTACTGCAAAAGTTAGCTTTACAAAACAAAAAAAAATCACAATTTTTAAATTAATTTCCTTAGATGAAGAAGATACACATGTGGAAGGCAGTGCAGCTAGTAACTGTGGCATACCAGAAGTTTGTTATATAAAGTCGAGGCTTAAAAGTACTGAGAAGCTATTACCAGGCAGCTCAGACCACAACTTGCCTAGCTCAGGTATTGTAGTCTTAAATCTAACTGAATTTTTATTATCTTCAGTGCTTTTCCTTTTTTCTTTTTCTAATACAAAAAATGTAACCGAATGTGTCAAGTGGTATGTAACAATATGTGAAAGTAACTCCCACAAGCACTTGGATTGTTGTGCAGATACTCTTGGACTAACCTCTAAACCAATTAAGTCCAGATCAGATCATTCATGACCGCAAATCGTTCCCATATGAGGACTTCTCCATGAGTACGATAAATAAAGTTCCGTAATGAAAACCAGGACTGCCACTAGCCTGCAGTGGTGATGTTGGAGGAAAGGGGACAATGGAGTACAGAAATTCATGTGAATTGTTCTTCCAAATGAAACACATAGGAACAACAAAGAGACCTTGCAACATCTCTGCTGTTGCTGCCACGGAGAGGAATGCTTGTTGTCAGTGAGGCACCTCTCACAGGAACGTCGTGTAACTGTGCTGGGGGACCTCGCTTGGCTTGCCGTAAGGAAAACGCCAGCGTAGATGTTTTACCTGCAGGAAGGAGTAGAGCGAGAATGCCGAGACACGGGCAGTCAGACAGGGAAAGTGGCATGATGCATTTATGGGCAGTTACAAGAGCGACGTCTCTGGGTGACTGCTGCTTCAACGGCATTACAGAAAAAAAAATCTATCTTGGAAATATTTTTTGATGGTGTCTCTCAACCATAAACTTCCTTCTTTATGTTGATTGAGCTGCCAGTTTACATAAAATTGTACCTGAAATAAATAAAAAAAAAAATTGTTTTATTACAGTTTTAAGATGCAGTTACTATTTTTAGGAGGGAAGGACTGTATAAAAAACTATTTTATTTTAATTCAGCACAATTCTGAAATTCCAAGCATTTTAGTTTACTTCCTATAGAAAGCAAACTTTGCCTTTTAGGTAAATCTTGTGGGTGTTTGAAGAGAATCTGCTCCTTACAACCACCTCTGACAGACGGCTGGATGGATTAATAATCTTGGATATACTTAAATGCCTAGAAGTTCAGTGTAGCAGGTCATCAGGCAAGAAAGTTCATTCACAAATTTGTCCTTAATGACCCATCCACCAATGTTTGTAATCATTCAAGGCAGCCTGCCTGTTTCTACCAAAATCCTCTGAAGAATCAGGGTTTTTAGAGAGGAAAAGGACAGAGTTGTATAGATAAGTGAGGAATTAACAGAAAAATTGTATACAATTAAATTCTGAAGTTTATTTTTTTAAATGCAAATCCATAAGATGTCAGACTTCTTTTGATCTGTTTTCAGAGAATTAATGGTTTAATGTTTATATTACTGTAATGCATAAACTTTGAGTGGCTGCACTTAGGATTTCCTCCCCACCTTAATTATAGGTAAGGCATTTTTTAGCGATGTTTAGCCCGTATTTGAACAAAGACTCTCCTTGCCTGTATAGAGGCGGGCATGATGCAGCAGTGGGGAGTTAGCAGAATTGGTTTTGTCTGTGTAGTTTAGAAAAAGAATGTGTTTGAGAAACTGGAACAATAACTGGTTTGCAATAGCATTCATATGATGCTAGTAACAGAAAACATGAACAAATAAGAATAACGTCTTTCCAGTGGCTTTATGTCTACAACAGTTGATTTCAACAGGACATTTCAAGTGCTAACAACATATCAAGTGAGGTTCCTCAGTACAGTAACTTTAATCATGAGGGACTGAGCGAATATGCGTGCTGTATAAAATACGAAGCAGTGTGAGAAGGATGGTAAGGCTTTTTGAGGTAGAAACAAGATTTTAAGAACCACGTTTGGTGGGTGCACACAGATTAGTAAATATGTGTTTGACAGAGAGAGGAAAAATTTCCAGAGGAATTTTTCAAGAAAGTGATGATGTGATGTTCTGTACAGCATGCAATGTTCCTACGGCTTTTAAGTGAAAACCAAGCTGACAAACATCTTAGGGCTGTTTTCTGAAGTGAAGTGTGCAAGCAGTGGAATCTGCAGTAGGAGAAGCAGATGAGGCACAAAAAGTAGTGTGAGAACTCTTTTGTGTACAAGCAGAACACCACTTGAAAAAATAAAAGTTGACTAACTTAGGAACTTTCTGGATGGCTGATGTTCCAATTCGTACTGTTAGATAACCCAGCTATAAAAGTGCTATTAAAGAGGAAAAAAAAAAAAAAGTCATACCTTACTCAGGCCAGATGAGAATAAGCACACTTATCAAAAATGTTGGCAGTTGTGCAAAGAAAAAGAAAAGTTGTTGAAAGATTGTACTGAAATTATTCTTGCTGCAGCACAGGCAACAGATGCTGGAGGCCTCTCTGTTCAAGACACTGTAGCTGTGCTGTGTTCTTCACCAGCACTTCTTGAGGATTGGGAAAGGCGAGTTTGGAATTTATGTTTCTTCCAATAGACTGTGTTTGTTTTGAAATTGGTATTTTTTCACACAGTGAGGCAGGCCCAGTAGAAGCAGTTTGGAAACAGGCGCTGCCTCTTGGAGAAAAAAAAAAATAAAAAAGATTACTGATAGTGCTGCATATGTGGCAATAAAGGCTTTGAGAACCATTTATGAAACAATGCATGTGACTGGCAAAACATGTTTACTCAGTTTGCTCTGTGATATTTGGGAGAAGACCTCTGCAACATCAGTGAATTAAATAATCGTTGCAGTAAATGCCCTCCGCTGGAATCCTTTGCCTGGGTGCGTAGCTCCATATCTCAAGGCGGAGGGCCTGGGGCCCACCTTGTCTTCTCCAGTAAAGACGCGGTGGAACAGCTTGCCTGATGCTCATTGCATACTGCCCTGACGAAGATCATACACAAAGTTGTACCTCAGGGGCTGGATGTGGGCAACTAGGATGTGCGTTGTGATATTACTGGTACTAGTAACAGACTTGGCAATATCGAGATGTTTCTGAGCATGTTGGCATAGCAAACGCTGCGTACATTGGTTTACTTTCTGTTTTCTCCCAAGATTCTTCATGGGAAGTACACTGCTAGTAAGTTGATGATCGCTCCTTCAGCTCTCCTGATTGGGGTTGAAATACTGAGAGACTCATCTCCTCTTTTATTGTTATCATCATGCTTTAAATGTCTCAAATGGCTTCATTTCCTGAAAAATTCCTCCTTTAACTATTTGGAAAACATACAAATACAATACATGTTGCTGTAATGTTCTTGGAAACTTCTTGACCCTGAGGGAGGGATTCCTTTTTCTTTTTTTTCTTTTTTTTTCTTTTTTTCTTTTTTTTTTTTTTTTT
>WHYT01015978.1:389666-452589 GCA_009806455.1 Tetrax tetrax
TTTTTTTTTTTTTTTCCTGGTAGCCAATGGATGACCAATTCCTTGAAAAGGTTCGAAGAGGTACAGTGACAGTTCCACCAAAAGACATGGATCCTTCACGTGTTCTCTAACACGACCAGAGCACTTATAAGTAAAACTGTTATTTGGAGAGAAACCTGCCTTAGCGCTGGGCCCATAGGGATCTTAACAAGGACCTTGGCCTTGCTCTTGTGTTAGTGTGTGCAATGAGAGCCCAAGTCATAGACCCATGATGAGATAGAATCAGAATTATGATTCAGGGGCAACTGCAGGATTTCCTCTCCTTAAACTTACTTTTTTATTCTGTGCTCCTGCAAATACAGAGTTAAATTATCCAATCTCTTTGGAACTCTGCTTAAAGAAAGAATGTTAATTAAAGACAAACCTCAGGATCTGGCACAGGTGTTTTGAATATTTTAATTCATGATCAGATTTCTATAAAGAAGGGTTTTGCATTTAAGAATTCAAATGCTTGGGTTCAATGTGGTTCTTAATTGTAGTGTCTAAAAACATTGAGAACATGACCCTTAGCTGACCCATGACTATCCAAATTGACACCAGAAGGAGCTGTAAACTGGCTTTACTGTGAAATTAATGGAATTCTCTTCTGTGATAGATATAGGGAAACAAAGTACAGGTTTAAAAAACATCTGTTTGGGGAACTGCATCTTAATGGTATCCGAATTGCATAAATACATGCATAGTTCCAGGAATCTGCTAGAAGAGCCTCTGTGCTTTGATTGTTATTTATGTTTTACTCTGGTTATGTAGTTCACCTAATCCACTAGCCATTCAATATATATTTTATATTGCTACCGTAGTTCGCACTTTTTTTAATGACAAAACATTCCAACCCTCTTCCCATCTGCACTGAAAGTATTTGCATAGCTAAGGGCCCGCGCTGGTACGCCAAGGCAGCTCGTTGCTGGGCAATATAGTTTGCCAGCCCTGGAACACCGAAGAGAAACATAGTGAGACACTGAAGCATTTTTAAATTCAGTCAGTTCTTTGGGGCAGTAACTATAAAAACAAGACAGCTATATCAAAGTGAACTATGAAAATAAAAATGAAAATTATTCGGCTAATTGCAATAGAACAAATAATTCCTGGACAAGTACAGCAAAAGTACCCTTCATGAAATCCATAATCGCTCACTAGCCTGAGTGAGCTGTTTCACACTGAGGAACAGCTTAAACAGAAATTATTAGATAATAAATGTGATTTGTTGTCTAATGGAATATCCATTATAACCAGTAAAAAGGAAACTCTAATCTTCTCTAAGATTATTTCATTGTTTAACAGATTGGCCTCTTAGTGTCTAAACTATCTTGTCTATACAGGATTTCAAAATATTCATAGGAAAAGCGAGTTTGAATGTCAAAGACTTTTAAGCAACTTATTGGTAAGGGGCTAGAACTTCAGCTCTTGCAAGTCAATACAGTTCCGTTAATGCTGATAGAGACACCTGCAGGGAGTTTGAGTCAAGGTATCCATTTACTAATGCCCAAATGATAGCACATGGCAAAGATGTTTAGATGCCTAAAGAAACACAGAGATGCAGAAGGAGTTTTTAAAATGGGCTCATATATCTACCCAATTTCTAAAAGTGGTGCATACAGGAAATGACTGGCAACCTGGTCTGTTGGATGAGGATCGTACTGAAATAAAATGACAGAACTAAGCCAGAAGACCTAGATATGGGGAGGGATGTTCAATGTGGATACTGGTGTGACTCCAGGCTAAAACCCAGTAAGAGCCCAACGATTCAGTGAGGTGCTTCCCATTGCACAACAGGAGCTGAGGCTTGAACCTCATCCCAAACCTCTGTTGAAGCTCGCTGTGCTGCTGTCAGCACGGATCACTCAGCTAGAGATACCTTTGGAGTGCAAATCAAGGCACGCCTGTCTTACAAAGCACTTCCGAAAATCCTGGAAGTCAAAATACTTTTTAAAATGTGCTTTTAAACAAAGTTTGGCAAGACATTACTGCAAGGTAAACACAAAGTTCAATATGCATTGTTTAACTTGCTTAATGTATTTGAAGTATCTCAATCCTGACATTTCTTGGTAGCATAAAGCTCTCCAGATCAGGTTATATCTCTTCCAGTGTAAAACTCCAGTAGTGAAAACAAACACTGTTTCCAATCTCATCTGTTCACAATTTTGCTTGATTGCTATTCCAATAGATTTCAAGCTGTGGATTTAAAGATTTAATGTTCATGTGGCTAGAATTTGTTCCTTTTCTAATAACTTTTAGCTATGTTGCTCAGTCTTACTTACGTTAGCCTGCATTTTACTTGCATCAAGACACAGAATTTGTCTTCTTAAGTTACCTTGAACCAAACTGCCATGATTGTCCTCAGCAGTCTTTCACATCAGAGTTATTTTTGCCTAGCTGTTCTGAAAACCGACTCCTAAAGCAACATCTTGATGTGGAAGATGCTAGATGCTGCCAGTGGGAATGTCTTTCACGCTTGAGCGCTAGGTAGCTAAAAGTATTCAGGGTGGATCTGGTAAGAACATGTCCCAGAACTGTGGCCGCTATTTAGTTTGGTCATTATAAAAAGTCTTACGGTGTGTAACACATGCGTTCTTTTCTTGTAGCAAGAGAAATTCTTACAAGCTGTTTTTGCTCAGCTGTGTTTTGTGAGAGAGAAAGGATATTAGATGTCAAAGTTGAGGATTTTAAAACCATCAAGGGCATTTAATTCAGTTTCTGCTGGCATATAATGCCAGCAGTTTCATGTTTTATTTTGCAGAAAAAAAAAACCAATTCAGTTCTGATATATTTAACAAATAGCGGAGGGTAGAGTAGGATACCGTTTAGCACATTTTTAAAGCAGATGAGGAATTACTTAAGTCATCGCAATTTAGCCAAGAGAAAATTACTTCTGCCTGTAAGACAAAATAACCCTAAAAATGTATCACCATCTCCTACTCATGTATCTGGGAGACTTCAGTGTGTTACAAAAAACCCTTAGTAAGGGTGAGGATAATTAAACAAATAAACCAAGGGTCTACTTTAATTTGTGTAGATTTCTTTATAAAAATGAAACATCTTCCTCAGTGAAGTCAACTAAAAATCAATTTATTTTCCCCTACATCCCTTATTTTGTCATCCCTACTTGGAAATAATAGAAGAATCTACAGAAGAACTTGACTCCCAGGTTTACAAGCATTTTATAATATATGGGAAGAACTAGAAGCCAAAGAACGGTATCCCCAAAAGCTAGCACAGCAAGCAAGGAGCGTTTATTCCAACGGACAGGGGACGAGACGTGCACTCTGCTCAGGAACAGTCACCCAGCTCTGTAGGCAGGTACGGGTGTCCTCTTTGGCACCCACAGCTCTGGCCGCCGCCTTGGGCGCGATGTCAAAGCCTAGGCCTTTCACAAGGCCCCGCCAAGGAGCAAGAGGTGCAGGTGGTGATGGAGACCATTGTCTTCGTGGCACTTAACTGTTCTTTCTGGGATGTTTACCTGAATGGCTTTGCTGTAATGTAAGCTCCCTCCTACTTGTACTTCCTTCTGGAAACACAAGGAACAAAATATTGCTTTCCTCTGTCACAGCCCTTTGCGTTTGACAACAGCAGTTACATCTCCTCTCTTCCTTCTCTGTAGGCTAAAAACTGATCTTCCTCCATGCCTCCCTTCTACGTTGTTTTCCGGACTTTTGATCATTTATTATCATTAATAACTGAAAATTGAACTAGAATGAGAGCCCTGCAACTCTGACAAAATTAGAGCAGAGTTATATAAATGATTTTACATGGAATAGAGTAGAACTGGAACTAACTTCTTGTTACAAAAGTAAACACGAGTGTCCTCAAAATAATATCCCAGACCAAGAATAACTCTGCAATACACCTAATTATGCTCATGTTACATGTTGAAAGAACATTTATTTCTAACTTCTGCAACTAAGCATTCTATGATTTAACACGTTTTAAGAGTTCTTTGTTAGTTTTAAACATTCATACATTGTATATAAAATTAATTTTATATATAATTTTTAAAGAATAGGATTTCAAATTAGCTTAATATCTAGTTACAAATTTAAAAAATAGATAAACTGAGTCCCTAAGAGCTGAGGAATGTTAATGGTGACATTTTCTATGAACATATTAAATTAGGGAAAAATAATCTTGTGGCTGTTAACTATTCCCAGACACCATAATGGTAGTTTTACTCCAGAACCCAGTACATATAATTTCCAGGTATATGCTGTGGTTTATAGATTTATTTGGAGTAAACTTTCAGATTTTCCTTCTTCTGGGTTCTTTCTTTTGCTGTATTCATGATGGACTGATTTTTACATTAGCTGCTAGCAGTACGTTGGCACAATTTTTCAGCTACTGTGCAGAGTCCCAGAACTGAACTACTTGAAAGTGGAATTCATGTAGAAAAAAAGTTGGGTCTGTCTTTTTTGAGGAAAAAGCACAACAATAACAATCTGCAGCCCCCTACTCAAGGGCTAAATCTACCTGCATGCCAAAGAAAGAACCCGATTTGTTTGGGTTTTTTTTTTTTTCTGTGAACGTTTAAAATAGAGCAAAAGCAGGTGGGACTGGTGAAGGTGTGAATCTGTCTTCAAATGCAACATTTAAATTGAATTCATGTGAGGGAAGACAGGAGTAATCCAAACATAGACTAAGAGTTTGTGTAAAAGCTGAATTGTATCTGTCAAGGAGGCACTGACAGCTTTGTTAGCACTGAGATGTGTTTGCAATTACAGGAAAAAGAAAAAAAAAAAAAAAAAAAAAAAAAAAAAAAAAGACGATTGAAGCTGAAGTCAGCGAACATTGTTCACAAAAAGAACTCACAGTCCAAATGACCATTGCCTTCTGGTTTGTTCCAGGATACAAATCAGACCAGATGAGGATTAGATTTATAGCAAAAGGGGACACAAAATGGAAATGTAACTTTTTATGTGTCATTATTATAAAAGAATTTTTAATTATGTTTTCATACTCAATTCTTAAGCTGTTAGAAGAACTATCAATCTCTTGGAGATAAGTTTTTTTTAATGACCTGGGCTTATGCATTCGGGGGGAAAAAAGTCCAGTTTGTGGTTAAAAATGAACATTAGGCATTCGTCATAACAAAGCTCAATTATTTTTTAAAAACCCCAAAACTACACAGTGTCTCTTAAAAATTATGGGAAAATAGCATGTGAATTGTTTTTATACAATAAATAATCTATTTTCTATAAATGTACAAAATCATTTCCACAGCAAGTAAGAAACTAATACAAATGCAATAACTGAAAGATATCATTAATTTTATAACTATAATAATTTATTTATGAAATATATCCACATATATAAAATAAATCATATATATTTTGGCAAAGACCTCCCTTCTTGTTTCAAACCACTGTTTTAAGCCTATATAACCATTTTTATTTCTTTTCATTTTTCTTTTGGTTGCCATCTTTCTTCTGATAAAATATAATTTAATGTCATTGGGTTACAGTTTAACCTATGTGCCCTGGGAAAAGTCTGCATGAAGGTCAGTCAAACCAAAAAAAAAAAAATCTGTAATGTCACAAGTAAGGGATTTCCTCTCTTTAAATAATATAGAACAGGATTTGCAAAAGTTACTCTTTTTCCTAGCTTACTCTTGCATCCTACTATCAAAAAAAAGTCCATAATTCCTGAAGAAATAATTTACACTGAAAAAAGTCCAGGGTTGGATATAATCTGTATTGCCAAGTTTCCAAGTTATTCAGTGAGGATGTTTCAATGAAGAAATAAAAATGTTATTTATAGCACTAACAAAGACAAATGTATGTACTGTGGATGATAACGTATGTAGGGTCTTAGAACAGCAAATGGTCTGGTACAGTAAGTTATTCTGACTGTACGAAGTTTCATTTGAAATTCCACAGTCCTACCCTTTCATCTTTAGGAACTTCTTTGGGATGAATAATTGGAATTCTGTTCATCAGCTACAGTGCATCCTTAAATAATCACTGTAAACGTTTTTGAATGGAACGTTGAAGTGCAGGAGTAATTTGTGCCTAAATTAAGTAATCTATTGAATACTCAATGTATACTCTTAACTTGCTATAGTTTATAATAATATTAGCCATTCATACTTATTCTGCATAGATATTGTCATTTAAACATCTGCCATGAGGTTACGATATGATGATTCAGGCTTGCATACATTAACAAGAGAAATATTTTGTATGTTTATTCTTAATGAGAACTCATGTATAGGCAATCTCTCTCTAACTCGCCACATTCTCCACTTACAGTTGCCTGCATAAAGCTGTGGATGGATTCTTCAGAAATCTAGCGAGCAGTAAGTGGAACAGGATGTTTCTATTGTACTTTTTAAAATCACAAAGAAAAATGTTTCCTGAAACTTTGTATTGCTGAAGTTTGGATCTGCCTTTGACTTTTTCATCACTGGTGATACGTTCCCTGCCAGGTTACATGACAAAGATTATCCTTTACTGAGACTCTCACGAGGGGAGCATGGGAGAAAGCTTCTTCATACAGGTTCGCATGCCCTCGAAGTGGCGTTGTTGAAATGAGTGTTGCGTACTGCTGAATTCTCCACTGGCATCAGACTGAAGCATCGAGTTTGTCCATCTCAAGGGAGAGCTCTAGTTTAAGTTCTTGCTTCTGAGCTTCAGCAGATAAACGTGAAAGCTTTAAAAAAAAAAAAAAAAAAAACAACAAAACAAAACAGAACAAAAAAAACCAAACTGCTTAATTGTTTAGAAGTAATTTCCTATTACCTGATAGAACTATGGTTCATCCCCTTGATTAGGTGTACACAGAGTGAATGCTACTCAATTGTCTAATTAGCTCTGATGAAATAATCATAGCAATAAATTCAGCCTGGGGACTTCTAATCCAAGTGCTTCCCTTCATAGCGAAAAATTTTGGGTAATAGTGTGACTTTTTTTTTAACTTTTTGAGTTCTAGTGGCTGCTTCATTTTACCCAGAACTACAAGTATTTGCTTATCCTGACATTTTTCATTTGGTATGTAGCAAAAGCATTAAGGGTGGATTTGGAACTGAAACTTTCTGAAGCTGGCTACTAGGTCACAGTAACCTCTTTATATCTGAAATCTAAAGTAGATTTATTTTTCCCTCCGAGTACTTTTTCCACAAAGTTTGTTCTGTTTCTTTACCTTGACAATTTAAGTTTTACTGAAACACTGCATTGTGACATGTAGCTTAAGTTGTTGCAGCGCTAAATGAGCAAAAAGATGATAGACAGGAACAGCCCTTGGCCCCCCCCCCGCCCCCCCAAATCTCTTGCCAAGATATGTGTTGGCTTATAGCCAAAGAATCCAACTTTTGAAGGAGCTCTATCAGCATGAGGAAGGTTGTAGTAGTTCTGTGTATACTAAAGGTTATTTAAAAAAAAAATAAATTTAAAAAACCAAACAACTCAGGCCAAATTCTGCCCTTATTTAGCAAAAAGTTATAATATGCAGTTTAAAGAATTTAGAGCTCTGCAAATACATGGAAAGTTAATATTTCTTTTCAACGTTAAACATCTGTAGCATACCTGACTGTTCAGAATCCTACAAACTCTCTGTGCTACTGAATGAAAGTGTGTTCTTCTTCCCTGTAGTGGTCTTTCTCCTCTGTCTTTTTCACTGATCCATGATTTCTGGGGAAGAGACATTTTTTAAGTTTGTCGCTGTGTTCTCATCAATTATCCTTACAGAGCCATTCATAAAATGACAATGTCATACTCTTAAATTAAACTAGATAAAACATTCTAAATTAGTGCACTATTAAGCATGCCCCTAACTGGACAGGAGATCTGCTGTTTCAAAACCAGCACATCATAAGAAGAAACAGCAAGAAGAAAATTCAAAGCAGTGCTGTACTGGGTCCGGCCTCTTTCCTTCACCTATTAAATTCTCTTGATCACAACAGTTTTCTTGCTCAAGGGGGAAGTGACCAAGCGGCTGTGTAAGTGCTTGGCTGCTGGCCAGGGTTAACCCACCACAACTGGAGATGAGAATTTTATTTAAAATCAATATATTTGTTAATCAGTTTCATTTGATACATGCAACTTGATTAATTTGTCTCCATTAAAAAGTCAAATCATGTAGACAGTTTGCTAGGCTAAGAAAAGATACTCACCTTCTTCTGTCTTGCATTCTTCTGCAAAACTGCATACACTGTTTGTCATGAGCATCCAAACAAGAACACCGAAATGAAGACTGGAAAGTACTTTGAATCTGGCCTGTAGACCTTTTGCCTCTAAAACTGCCTCTGTAGTTAGATAGCCCATACGGCACAGTTCTCCTGTTGTGAGAATTACAAATATTGTATATTTTAGGAGCCAATTAAAATGATATTCTGTATCTTTTCTGTTTTACAGATCTATTGCTGCAAAGCAATAAATAGGGGCACAAAATTCAAACCCTGTGCTTATGTAGGAAGTTCTCTCTGTAACAGACCACAACTTCTGCTCAATCAACTCAGGCTTTCACAAAGTTGTAAAGCAGCAGAGAGTGAGCCCAACCGGCAGAATTAATTGACAACTACACTGGTTATCTAAAACAATTTTTATTACCTAACAGCTGACACAAATCAGCTGTATTACCTAACAACCTGACACATCCCCAGGTTATTGCTCACTTTACTGCTTATTCCTTTATTATGTTGGTTACCCCCTGCAAACGCACAACACTAATGTTCAGTGGCATAGCTGGTATGAAGTGACAAAGGCGCTGTGCTGATTTCCACCAGATAAGTAACATCATGTTGTTGTTGTCATCTTCACCATTCAGAGCCTGCTTTGCCATTAATTTTATCATTGAGAAATGGAGAAAACTGTCAGTGTGATTCATTTACTGCATCATGTTTGGAACATGACCCAGGGCCTTATAAATGTGAGAAACAGCTAGATAATCATCCTCATATGTATCAACTAGTACTCTTCTACGAGAGATCGTATTCTGTACTGCAGCACACCAAGAAATACGAAGAGGTAGTTCTCTTTATTTCCCTGCAGTCTGGTATACTTTGTTCTTTAATGGGTCATAGTCAATACTACTGTCAGAAAAGGACATGCTTCATCACTGTCCGCTAACATCCGTAAAAAGCGTTGGATAGCTTAGACTGATGTCATAAATCATTTTCCTACGAGTTAAGAATCTCAATCAATAGCAGGTGTACACCACATGGAACTTCTAGAGACCCATAAAAGTTCCTGGGTACTTGAGGGATGGGCTAAGCAACCCACACATCCACAAACACTAAAAATCTGAAGAGATTCTCATGTTCAAAAGCAAGAAATAGTAGAGGGGAGGGGGAAAAAAAAAAAGCAGGGGAAAGGAAGCAAGAAAAGATTGAGAAGGGTTACAGAAATGTTACAGAACAAAGCCTGAATAATCAGTCTGGAGACACTAATTTCACATAGTTGTACTTTAATTTACTTTCATAAAAACATCATTAGACTATTAACTGGAAGACTGCAAATTTTCCATTTTCCCACACTCGTGGTGGGCTGAAAGGTTCAGAAACATTAGTTTCCCTATCTCTGCAATAATTTTTGACTTAACATCAGTACAGTTGATGCAAATGATTTATTCAAACCTCTGCACTTACAGCACATACGAGCTTGTAACAGAGCCTCTCATCTTCCACAGCCTGAACCAGAGCACACATATAGAGATTTATCATAAAATCACACTGAAAGAAAATTACAAGCAGTATTTCTGTGTGTCGGAGACCATGAGACGGTCTTTCTCCAGCAGATACTGGTCTGCCTTGCCTCTATGCAGAAAACTGTGTGTTTTCACTACTTCCTTCATTCTGTGGCTATGCCTAGACACTGGAAGAGACCAAGAACAGGGATACAAGTCTTAAAAGACCTTAGGACTTGCTTTTGGCATCCCTTCTCAGTCATTTTAAAACCTTTTTGTTGTCTTAAGGATTAGGGGTGAGGTCCATTTTATAATTGAAGAGTATTAATAATTCCATACTGCCATCTGCTTTAATGAATGATAAATGGCTAATGCAGGTAACTTCTGACATAAATAATTGCTGTATGGTGATACTTTTTGATATATTCATGCTTTTTATGAAGTAATGGCTGGTATTTAGAGACAGGAAGGGAAGGAAGTTCCTGTATTTTCAAGAGTGGCGAACCCTCTATGAAAACTGTCTGGTAAAATTCTGTTGTTCAACTTCTTGTTCAGATTTAGGCTGAAATGAAAAGATGAATTTTGCTTGGTCTAGCCAAATGTGAAACCCCTATTTTATTGCAGATAGCTTGCCAGGGGATAAAGAAGCTTTTTACAGCTCTTGCAGATGTCATCCCATATTGCGCTAACGAGACACGAAGTACTGTAGTATGTCATTCTCTTTATTTAAAGTGGTTCCTTGTTAAAAAGTCCACTCTTCCAAAATACAGTACTGTTGTTTTTTCTTACTCCGATTCGCCAAATTGGAATCTCTGAGGGTCTGAGGTTCTTGCCCTGTGTCAGAGGTTCTGCCTGAGTAGCCAGAGAGGAAGAAGGGCACGTGTTTTATTCCTTAGTTGCTGTAGTTTGCAAATCAGTGGACCAACTAGAATTGTCATCAACTTCAATTTTATCTTAATACATCAGTACATGAACTACAGTGCTTGAGGAATAGGCCCATTACCAGTCTGCTGTCTTATTTCCTAAGAGACAGTAAATTCCAGCAAACAGGCAGGGATGGAGAATATATTATAATTACAAATGACACGAACCATGAATCACAGCCCTAAGCAAAGGAGGAGAATGATATTTTAGATACCGCTTCTAATCTTTTTAATGAAATGCCTTCTTTTCTATGAAACTTATAATGCTTCATAGCTTGGAAAATGTATTCAAGACCACTTCATTCTCAGTGTTCCAGAAATACATGCCAATGCAATGACATTTCAAAGTGCCAGGATTTTAACTAGAACACCCAAGCAAAAATTTTTATGTAAGCTAACATGCAGATTTCCCAGAGACAATAATAATTCTCCCAATATGTCTGGTTTTGATTTCTAATCCAAAAATTCAAACCCAAACCAAAATACTTCAATAGCAACCCAGGGTCTTTCCAACAGTATGCAGAAAGCTAAAAAATACAGATGCCTTCTTGCCTGTCAGTTACTCTGATGCAACTCATAAATCACAACATTTAAGCAAATGTTAGTGTGTGTATGATTATCATTCCCGCAGCTGAAAATGTTAGTATTTCAAGTTAGTTCATGCCTCTTTCTCAGCACTTCAGAAGTGAGAGGAGATGCCAGAAAGATTTAGTTGAAAAAGTATCAGAAGCATTTGCCTAGCAGCATGCTTAATCTTAGATTGTTACATGTGATTAACAAATGCTGCTTTTTCTTAGTAATTATTACGATGGGGGTTTTTTTGTGGTGCTGTAATGCTCAGGTTCAAAATGTAGTAAGTAGAATGACAATTTTTACACGCGGAATGGGAATAATTGTCAACGATTAATTGTCATCAAGCATTTGTGTTGCTAAGAAGTCTCTTTGCTTTCCATGTCAGGTGAGGCATCTGTTTTCTTTAGTCAAAGCTTGCTGACTTCGATATACACAGGGCAGTTTGTGTCTCCACAGTGAAGATGAGGAACAGCTGAACTAGGCAGAGAGATTTGTTGGCTAGTCATCTGCCAGGCTTCTGGGGATCCTACACAACCAGTTCCCTTACTCTGTGTTCCTTGTGGTTATGACTGGGTCCCTGGCTAAGAGCCGCGTACAAACTTTCGGGAAATTTCTATGCAAAAGCCACAGACTTCTTAAAAATTTCTTAACGTTTACATTTCACAGGAAATTTAGAATTTCTGACCTTTAACTCAGTATGCATCATTTCTTCCTTTAGGAGAACAAAATCCTCCTGAAGCAGTGAAATGGGTTTCCACATACTGAAGAGCCCGTGTGTACTGTGCATCCTTTACGCCCTTCTTCTCTACAAAGAGGAGAACAAGGAAACCTACGCAATTCTGGATCAGCCTTTCCAAGGTACTGCCTTGAACTGGTATCTGTATGGCAACACAGAAACCTGAGATTTATGTGGAAGTGACCCTCTTTCGTAGCACTCAGTTACCAGTGTGCTTACTGCAGCCAGCAAGTAAGCGCATTAAAAGTCTGCACGCTCAGTTTTAAAGCACTTCCTAAATTACAGAAGGTCTGAGTTTGAGGAAATAATTTCTTCTTCAGTGTAAGCTATTTGTTCTTTATTCTGTTTACAAAAAAAAAAGAAGATGCTAACACAACTCTCTGGAATTATTCCATATGATAAAATTATGATTAGTCAGTGCAACAGATCTGTTATCTGAGGATAATTCCACGTGTAATCCAGAGCAGCACAAAGCTAATCAAAGCACAGTGTGCTCTTGTCACTGGAAACATACTTGTGATTTCTGCAATGGAAGGAACAGACAGCAATCTTTAGGTCAGCCAATGTATCTCCTAGAATTTTAAAAGAAATTTTTTAAAAAGTATAGATCTGCAGATTGGATATTCAGATGCTGAAATAACCTAGATTATTTCTGTATTTTGTGTCCACAAAACACAATCATAAAAGCTTTCCCCCTAGAAGTCAGCTAGCTCGTGAAGCAAGTTTTTGCTGTTAAATTAATGGAGATAGGCGTTTGTTTATTGAAAAATATGAGAATTACTGAGTAGTAGTGAAATAGCCATTCTGAACCAGTGATATCGGTGAAAATTTCCCACAGAAAAAAAACCTGCCCATTGAATAACTACTGTCTTCAAGTCTAATAGGGAAGTAAGATTTGCCAAAGTCCTGCTCTTCCTTATTTATACTACAGCGAATGTTCAGAATTCAGGCAGACAAATCTAATGGGTTTATTTTAATTTTTATAACACGTGACTGAGTTTCTCATGCTATGTTATAATTGACCTATGAGCTACTATTATTTTCTACTTTCCCAGCCACTTAAACACAGTAGATACCTCCAGGGCACTTGAGAGTTTCAGCCAAAACAAAGCGAAGAGGGGGTCGCAGCAATCATCTTAGATGCTGTGATTTAAGTATTCAGCAATATATTTTCTGGCATGCATCCAGGCCAGCAAGGCTCCCAACAGTCTCCAGTGCTTTTAGACAATCTTAAAATGTATGAGATCCCTGTAAGGACCACTGAGAACAAAGAACATGGAAAGGAAGTAAAGTTTAACCTTCTCCAAGTGAAACAAAATGTCTCCAGAATGAATTTGCTTGGGGGAAATAACAGATAATTCAGTGTGTACTTTCATATAAAGCTACTGCAGTAATATTTTGTAGCTCTATAGATTAAGAGATCATCGGCTGCTCTGAAAGTTGGCTCCAGCTCTTTCTGTAACAGGCATTTTTTTTAACAGAGTAGTTCATCATAGGTGTACCTCCCATATTATCCCTTCCTTATCATCATTTATGAAGTAAAACACCTTCTTCAAAGACAGGCTCTTCTGTCATCCTAACCAGATGCTCCATTCACAGAAGCTGTACTTCTTCTGAGTAGCTTTTGGCAGTTAGAATTATTTTCAGAGGAAGCAAACTCTTATCCTTTATGGCCATACCTTTATTGTCCACATCCTCAATTTAGTAGTAGTTAGTGTTTCTAGATACCTAATAGGCTGCTCTTAACCAAAAAGATGTACCTCCACAATCTTGCTAATCTTGGTTTAACTTTCACTTCTTGTTTTTCAGTCTTATTCTTTAAGTAATACTTGCTAATTTATGAAGATCCCAAATTAGTTACACTTAATCAGTTATAGCTAACTTAGGTAATAAGCTAAGGGTTGCATCATCCAGTTTCACTGACCACATGAGTTCTTTGATTTCCCTCCTACTGGGACTCCATGGTACCCAAGTACTGTGAGAGAATCTGAAGGCTTTCTATCACTAGTCATCCTCCTCTTGTAGCTGTCAAAAGGATGTTAAATGCTTTCTCTTTCAAGTATAATCAGAAAAACATTTGAATTCTTGAGCGAAAAGCTGGGGTACATTTCTTGAGGTACACAATATGAAGCAAGCAGGGGAGTGGTATTTCTCCATTAACAATTAAGTTAATTCCATTATTCCTTTTTTTTTCTCTGACTGGCAGGGAGTATTATTAGTAAGTGGGCTGGTTCTAACGCAGATACACTGAGGTAAATCCCAAAAGGCAGAGCAGCTGGAAAATACGGATGAAAGGAATCAAAAGAAATGTCAAATGGTAGCTTTGCCAAACTAGAATTCAGAGTCTACTTTTTGAAGCCACCACACCAGTGCACACAGAGAACACACTCTCTGATGCATGTTTCTGCCACTCTCCGCAGTGTGTATGGTTCAAAACCCACTGCTGGTTTAAAAACAAATAAAGGAAAAACGTGGGGGAAAATAAACATATGGTGTTAAAATTTAAGACCGATGAAAGTGACTGCGGTTTGACAGCTCTGGAGACTGTTTATTCTTAGAATCACACCAGCATGAGTGGCCGCAGTGAAATTTCAAGGCACTAGCTGTGAGCATCTCATCCCTGACCCCATTTTCTGCAGGGCCAGCTCCTGCAGCGACGTGGGATTTCAGTCTGCGGGGCCAAATCATTTCGAGTCTTACTGAGGATACTGCTGTTAAAACATCAATACTGTGAGTACCATAAATAAGAGGAATTAGAAGACTAAGAGGATATATTCTACTTTAAGACTGTGGAGGGCATGCAAGCTGTGCACGTTTCAGACAGTAAGACACCGAAAGTGTGAAGTCAGTACATGATTTAAGTAGGCAAGAAGAATAACTATGTTTGAATAACAGACCTAAAAACCACATCAGTTTGTCCGTGATGAAACATAACAATAACAGCAGAAGACTGTTACTATATTCAGTAAATCTGTTTGAAATACTCTCCATTTGATGTGAAGATTTGTGCAGCTTTTTAACTCAAAGACCCTCCATTTTTTTTAGGATTAGAGATATTTAAAATCTGTCATTTAAATTTTGTGGAAATTTGTAACTAAAAAAAAAAAGGGAAAATTTAGAAGGAATTGAGAGAGATAAGGAAGATTATCTGCTTTATACGTGGTATTTCTTCTACCAGTGAGTATGACTGTAGCTTCAGTTATTTCACTGTCACTAGCTTGTTAAGATTTTCCTTTCTACCCTTCAACATTCAGGCTGCCCTAAGACATATGGTGCATACACATAGTCTTATCTTGGTAGCATTCACACATGTAAGACAAGTAGATTTCAGTAAACATCTGCATAGTAAAGTATACAAAATGGAGGGCAAACTTCATTCAGAAAAAGAAAATCTGCTCAAAGGAAGATTCATCACTTCACTTTTGGCACTTGGTTCTCATAGTTAACCATGCGCACTGCTTAACAGACAGATCAGCTTCCTCCTCTGAACTGCCTGGCTTGCAGCCACTGTTTTATAATCCTGCCTTTGGCTAGCAGGTATTTTCAGTCTGATCTATTACGATTATAAGCACATGCTTGATTGTTTTGCTGAACAAACAATCTTTAGCTGTGTACTTTTATTTCTAGTACTATTCAGGACATGTCATCTATACTTATCTAATCATGAACTTAATTCTCAAAAAATGGGGTAATTGTAATACTTTATAATACCACTTAATATCCATAAGGATGAAAAGCATTTTAAATTACGTTATTGTCTTGTCTTCTCTTTTGTAACAGCATCCCAAGACATCTCTTCCTCTCTGTATATAGGCAAAACTATGAGTGAAGCGATGATAGGGTACAGACTGTTTCCATTCTGAGATGACTTTCTGATGGTGACCTAAGCCAGTACTGAGCAAAGATAATTAACTTAAAACTGTGAGAGAGCTGATTGTATGTGGAATCAGCTGCTGTTGTCTGTTTAGCTTCTGACAAGTCCTGGAACCCTAACAATCCCATTTGTCAGCACTTTCAGGAAAGACCAAAAAAAAATGAAAGCGTATGAAAAGCCTTTCTCAGCCCAACAGATGGTCACATTAGGTCAGGAAAACAGGCTTCTACAGAGTAGCTATCTGGAGTCAACTTAGTGCTAAATTTCGATAGCCACTTAGGAATATCTGACTTGCATATATTATAGAAACAAATTTCTTCTTTATTAAAGTGACAAAACATCACATCCTTGTAGTGTCACCATGTAACCACACACCATGAAACACTCACCAATGTTTAAAAGACAATTCATTGTTTCCTTCTTAAAATGTGTCTGTAGCTATAGATCAAGATAAGCATAATTAATCGCTTGACAAAAAAATACATTGCAAACTAATTCCTGAGTAATCAATCTTATCAGTGAGAATAATTTACCAGCTTTTAATTATCTTTGTTATGCAACCTTTGTCTACAACTCATAATTGCATTATTCTGTTCTGACTTACCTGACTTTCTTGAGGTCGTCGTTTTTTCCACTTAAGGCTCTCACTGTTCCACCATAAAAGATTCACTGTGTCAAAATAACCCTGATGCACTTAGTGGTCTGACTAACCGCAGGGGTTCATGGACAAGCATAAAGCAGTACTCAAATGTGTGCAGAGACAATGTCTCATTTAATTGGCAAGAGGTGCAGAGAGCCAGAGGCTGCATATTCTGCAATTGTGTGCTTTTCTGCAACTGTCACCCTGCTGATTGAAGTGGTTTCTCAGCAAGGATAGGAATAGACCCTCTGTCATCACTCTGCCTCCTACAGTTTCTATAAAAACCACTTTTCCAGAAAAGGAGGAGATGTCATGACCAAGGTTTGTTTTAAATATATTACAACAATGCATTGTCTGTTGGGGTCCAAAATGTCTAGTATCTCCATACATACTTATTTCAGTGACAACCTCTGCCCTTATATGTAGAAGCGTTTCTAGGAAGAATCCTAGGATTTCTGAAAATCAAGACCGCACTCTTTCTGCAGGAAATCTCAAGAGAGAGATTTGTACATCTACACCATCTGTAAATAGAGCTTTTCCTTTCATTGCTCACCTTGCTGGCTCAGAGAAGGCAGGTCTCAAGAAACAGGCAGAGGAGCAGGGCAGCCCGGTTCAGAGACCTGGCTCTTCCAGCCGAAGCGTACCGCTTTCTAGACACCGCAACCAGCCAACTTTGAGAGGATCTCTTTTCTCCAATTCCAATGAGCACTTGTAGATTCCAGAAAATTCTGTTCCTACTGGACTAATTCCCCTACTTTCCACCATTATCCACTCACTATTTATCAACCTCAGAGAGCCCCCAGCATCCTGATTAACCTAGTTCCAACTGTGTTATTAGATTATACAGGTTCATGTCTTTGGAGCACAGCAACTAAAACATACCATTCTATGTAAATACTGAATATTCAAATGGAATATTGAATATACTCTTTCTGTGGTTTGCATAGAAATGTCCAGTTGCATGGCATAAAAATTAAGTGTGGTAAGAATCATACATGTCAAATCATCACAGGCTAACCTACACACTGGACAGCAGGGGTAGACTTTATATATCTGAGATTTGCCGTTATTTTATGTACAACTGACTTTAGTTTAGAAAGCAGAGACTAATAGCCCCAGGTGTTTATTTGGACTAGTACACATACTTCATTGCTAATGCTATAGGTATCGTGAAAATGTTATATCTCTCTATTCTCTATTTTTTGTTCTTTCTTTGCTGATGTTAGCACAAAACTTTCAGGTAGGAAAACATTCTCCACATCACTGAATTAATGCACACTAAGTACTTTTCCCACTGGAATGAAGATTACAATTCCTGTAGATTTAAAACAGGATATCCTAAAAAAAAAAAAGGTGGGGTGGAGGGGGGTGTGTGTTTAAAATTAGCAGAATTATATTCAGTGTGTAGGGGAAAAGGAATGTCATTCTCCCGTTTTCCCTGGTGAGCTCTGAGTTAAATATACTGAGTCATAAATATTTGGCTAAAATAATTTTCAGTAATCCTGGGGTAGACTAGCGCAGGTACAGAACTTAAAGAATTGAATGACTTGTGTGAATATATGATACTTACGGGTTGGTAGAACTTCAAAAGACTTGTCATCAGATGTGGCCTCTAGCCAGGACACACACGTGAATTTACAAATTAAGCGCCCTAAGCCCCATTTGACTTAACCTATTTTACTGCTACTTTCTATTCTTCTATTCCTTTTGTTGTTTTAATATGATTAAAAGCTTTGCAATTGATTCAAAAGGCATATCCAAGTTAGTACAAATGCTCCCAAACTGTAGTCAGTGCAGTACTTGATGGTGTGTGTTAGAAGTTCACAGTCATACAGGTCCAAGATCTTTAATTCTTGAAGTTCCTCAAAAGAAATCTGGTTTTAAATTCATCTGATCTCCTGGTTATTATGTAATGAACCAATTGCTGTGTTTGCTACAGGACTGAAACCGACTAGACTATGAAAATCTTTACAAATCCTGAAGCCTGTTTTAGTTACTCAGCGAGACAGGGTATGCAGAACGGGCTAGGAAAAGGAGGCCTCTAACCTTTAGGACGTAGGCGAAGCATCAGTCTTCCCGGACGGTTCCTTTCCTTTAGGCACTGTTGGTACCAGACCCTGCTTCTCTGCGTACGTGCTCCACCCCCACTGACCTGCGGGAAACTCTGCCTTTCCCATTCATGGGCACGGTTGTGTTTTCAAAAATTGTTTTTATTATGAGTTGAAACAAAAACTTACGCTCACCATTCCCGTAAAACATAATTGTAAAATACGTTCTTGTTTAACATCTTAAATCTGATTTATGGAGGTTTTAAAATGCCAAATATTTTAATGTCAAACTATTTTTCCACATGAATTTTTATCAAAAACAGTACAGTTGCACACACGCAGTATTCTTCCTTTCCCAATGAGTGCTTTATTAGAGGCGGACTTCTACGAAATACCTGCATTTTTCCCTGTCACTGGTTTCTCTCTGGCTACACGCAGTTCGCGCATGCGGCCAGGTACAGACAGCCCCGCTGCTCTGCGCGGGTCCGGTACCGGGAATTCCCCGCACCGAGGCGACGGCGGCCGCAGCCAGTTGCCCGAGGCTCCCGCCGGCGCCCCCGCGTCCCCGGCCGGTCCAGCCCGGCGGGTGGGGGTCGGCAGGCCCCGCCACGCCGCCGGGCCCCCTCGGCTCCCCGGGAGGCCCCGGCAGCCCGACCCGGGCTACCTGGGGAGCGCGACGGGTTCCCCTCGTCCCTCCCTGACCCCGGCGGGGGACGGCTCCGCCTTCAGCGGGGCCCGCGGCGCCCCCGCTCGGGCTCTCCCCCGGGGGCGGGCAGGGAACCCCCGCCCGTCACCGCCCCGCGGCGGAGGCCCGGCCGCCACAGGGTCCCCCCGTCACTTCCCCCCTGCCCGCGAGGGTCGCACCCGGCCCGCCATTTCGCGGCCCGCCCGCACTCACTCGGGAGTGTTGATCCAGATGATGTCGAGGTGGCAGTAGTAGACGCACTCCTTGTCCTTGTAGGTGTAGCAAGTGCAGCGCCGGGCTCGGCGCCGCAGCGTCCCGCCGTCCACCTTGGCCCTGCCGCCGGCTGCTTCGCTCTCCTCCCGCTCCTTCTGGCCCAGCGCCGCCGAGCGCGGTTCGCCGCCGGCCGGCAGCGGCGGGGAGCGAGGCCGGGGCAGCGCGGACCCTGCACGGCGGGAAGGGAGGGAAGGGAAGGGAAGGGCAGCGCTCAGCTCCCCCCCGCGCACCCCCCGCCCGGGGAGCACCCCCTTCCCCCACTGCCTCCTTCGTACCGGGACCCGAGCCGTCACCGGCCCCGGGAAAGTTTCAGGGCCGGTAAAAGGGCCGTTATGTTTCTAGGCACTGCAGCGCGGTGAGGGGCGCCCGCAGCCCCCCAGCCTTGGGGTGCACGGCTAGGCAGGGGTTTTGGTTTAAAACTACGTACGGCCCAACGGTGCCTTTGGTGTCTCGTTATTTACCGCGCATCGGAGTGGACTACTGCTTCCAGGCTTTTGGAAGAAGGAGGGGAAAAAAAAAAAAAACAAACACACCACCAAACCACCCAGCTTTTCTTTGTGTGCATGCGTGGAAGCGGCAGAGAAAGAAAGAAAGTCGCGTTACCTGCAGTCGACGTAACTGTAAGTCCAAAGAGGAACAATAAACCCAGCTCCATTAAACCCAAATTGCACGCTTGTTAACGGCAGGCGAAGGTGAACTGCAGGGGCGGCTCAGCCGTTCCCGGAGGAATCGCTTCAGGTTGGAGGCAGGGAATATCCCGGGGCGGGCGGCACAGGCTGCTCCCCGCAGCCAGCTCCCACTCGGAGGTGCGATGAGTGGATCTCCCCTGCAGTTATTTTCCTCCAGTGCAGCCTTAGTCCTGAAGGGGAGCGTGTTGTCAAAAGCAGAGCAGCTCCATCGCTTGGCTTTTCCCACACACACCTCCCACCCCACCCCCAAATCTGATCAGAAACCGGAGTTGCTGTTTTCCAGCTGCAGACGCCTCCCACCCGTGACAGCTGCCTGCCTGCCTGCCTCCCACCCGCGCTCCCCGCCCCCGGCCGCCCCTCGCCTCCCACCCCGGCAGGTAAAAGGCAGGGATGGAGCAGCACATCCTCCCCGGGAGCGGGAGGCGCAGCCCTGTTGTTATTGCTGGGGCTGACCTCAGTTCATCACTTAAATGATCTGAGCCTGTTGTTCTGTGTGTAGTTCCAGGAGGACTGAGGATTGCCTGTGCGATAAAAACGCAAAGTCTTGACTCAGATCTGGGCTACAGATTTGGGAAATGCTTGGGGCTTTTTTCCCAGGACTCTGCCAGTTGTTTTCCAGGTGAAATTAAGTCACCGATTTATTAAGACTTTCTTTTCCCCCAGTTAATTATGAACGCCTCTTTGTGGACAAACCTATCTAGAGTGCAAAACTGAAGGTGAAAGGGGATTTCATATTGTGTGGAATACGTGACATTCGTGCTTAGAAAAATGCTCCTGCACGTGGCCCCATTTGCTATCGTAATATCAGCTGTTAAGTGATAATAGGTAAGGGTTAAAGGAATTGGCTATATATTTTCTTACAGTAGTATGTGTAATATATCCTGTTATAGGAAACATATGTCATAGATAACACATGGAGAATGACGAGCAAATTTAATTGTGAGTATTTTAAATCAAAACATGATGTTTTATTTGAGAATGTTTCAGTACTAACAGAAAGAGTTGCAGCCAAAATTGCTTTTATGTATCGTGCCAGTTTGACATATTCACTAAAATCTGGTTTGTGAGTAAAAAACTAATTGCAGGATACTCATGTTATGTTATCCAAAGGAGAAATGCCGTTCTCTACCTCATCACATTCTTCTCCAGTCCTGCCCCCCATTCCAGCTTTGGTGTGGACTATTCAGTAAGAACACTTACAAAAAACCTCACTAAGGTGGCATGTTTTGTCAGTTTGTCAAACCTTGCCTCTTGTCAGTTTCTAAAAATTGAGAGTTTTGTGGGAGAACTTCAGCTGACCGTGTTCCCAGCTGGTAACAAAAGCACCATGGTCATGAAAGACTGGGCAATAGCTAGAAAGTTCCTTTTTCTCAAGTTTTGCTGAGACCACGGCTCTCTGTGAAAACTTAAAATGCTTTTGTTTTGCACAGTTTATGCAAATGACAAAACTTTACAATATAGCATCAAAACATCAGAAGCATTGATCATCTCCTGTCTCCAAAACTTCATTAGAAAAGACAAGATTTCAGTAACTTTCTAAGGTTTGTACTCCCTGCGGCGAGTGCGGTTCACGAGGACGTAGCTGCAAGCAGTTTGCTCGGGTACTGACGCCACTCAAGTACCGAAACAGAACTGTAAAAGTACCTTGTTGAGTTTGGTCCTGCTAATTTCAAATAGTTTCACTGCAGTCGCTAACCTTCTCGTAAGTAAAACAACGGGGGAAAAACAGGTCCCATGTAAATCCCTGAACTTAGCATTGCGTTGAAGTCATCCTTGATTTAGGAAAGTAAGTGCTTGCTTACCTCTAGGGATGAGAAATTGCAGTGACCTGAATGTTTATATAGTTTGCTTTGCTGGGTTGTGGGGCTGTGTGTATTGAAGTCGTGCTCTCCAAGCAGCAGCAGAGTTATGGTGAGGCTTCACAGTTGTATAGCTGCTGCTACTTTGAAAGCTATCATGACAAAACATCTCTGGAAAAAGGTTTTTGAAGTTATTTTCATTTCTTGTGTAAGTAGAAAAATTAATTGTTTCAAATCAGGAAGTTCTAGAGATTGTCCTCTAATGGTGTTGGATACAGGATTGATTTTGACAAATGCTTATGATTGTGTTTTAACTTATCTGAAAAAGGAAAAAATACAGATTTATTGTGCAGTTACTGTTTAACAGAACTCTACTGCGGTGAGTAGGAAGTACTGGTTATATGTTGCTGGTGTGATAAGTAACAATGATGTGAGTCCAAATTCTGGTTTATTAATTTCACTTTATTAATTGCAACATTTTTTTTTCTTAATAGTGATGTCAAATTATCATTGTAATAAAAAGTTTAAAATTAGTAATATGTAACTATCATATGTATAGGTTTGTTACAGGAAAAAAAGGTCATGTGTTGTGAATTGATTTAACCACATTTTCAAAAAAATATTGTTCTATTTTTTCAAATAATGTTTTTGAAGCCCTCTTCTACACTGCTGTACTTTTTCTTCTGTGTGCTGTTTAATCTCTGAGAAGCTAGGGGAGGCCATATCAGCACTGATACTGAGTGCTGTGTAAACAAAAGGAGTAATAAAATATATTCTGAAATTAGCGATCAGGGTTCAGAAATTAAGAAGGGCAAGGTTTTGGTCAAATGACCTCATGTAAGCTTTAAAAGAAGATAAGACAGAGACTCTACAGGAAGAAAGAGGCTCTCATCAAAGGAATTAATACTTCTGGACATTGTGGGCCTGGCTCTAATTTACATTGATTATCAAGTGTCACATATTACCTAATGACTTGAGACCTTTTTATTTGATAAATGCAGCAGTCGTAAAACAAGAATGCTGGTTAAATGAATAGCAACAAATACATTTTAAAAATCTAGAGTCCATTTTGAGTTGGGATGGTTATAAATGATGTCTGGATATTGGTGTCAGTGATATTAACATGTGATGCAAAATGGTTTTGTAAATCTGTTTAAGGATTAACATTTTAATCTGGTTAGAAAAAAAAAAGAGTAGTGGCTATTGAGGTAGCTGGCATAGATTGGAAGCCGAGAGATGCAACTCGTATTCTTTTACAGCTTTTCCTTTAAATTTGTGTTAACTGCATAGGTTCCTTTTTCTACTTCAGTTTCAAGGTTTTTTAGAGTGGATGGGTACTTTGCAAAAATCTTGAGAGCCCCAGACAAAATGTGTGGGGTTAATCCTTCTCTTCCTACCTTCCAGTCTTCCCACCTCCCCCGTACTGCTGCCTGCCCTTGTGCAGGAGTGCAGCCCTGCTGTGAGAGCCAGCTCTCCGCTCGGCACACAGCGGGAATTCCCCTGTGCTAGGACGCTTCCTCGTTCTTAGGGCCACCCAAGCAGCTGAAGGAAGACAATCAGCAGATCTGCCCTGTTGCTGGGTGTAAATATTGTATATTTGAGAACGGCTAATTGACTGAAGGGAGAATATATCTTAGAGATGAGGTCAAGGCTGAAAGAGTCCTGGAATGCAGAGCAGCTGAAACAGATGATGTTAAGAAAAGTAAGCTCAGATTCCAGATTTTATATTTGACAACCTTGGTCTGCCATTTCAATTAGGAACATAATCTTGGTTTTGTTTAGTACTTCTCTGCCCCTTGTATCCCTGCTTTATAAATACACGCACGTGATTGTGAAGCAATCGGACACCCCAGCAGTAATTCCACAGCATTTAACCTTCGTCATACAGGTGACTACACAACATAGTTACGAGTTACAAAGAAGTTCCAGATGTGTTTAAATAAGGTTGGTTACTGAGAGAAACCACTTAAAAAGCTAACTTTCTAGGATATATTTACACTAGTAATAAAGTCTGTATGTAAAAGGTACAGTAGGGGTTTGGCAGCGGCGGAGAATTTTTTGGCAGTGCTGTCTATTCTTACAGCTCCACAGCAGGCCAAGAGGAAAGCCTGATCAATACAGATATGACACCAAGTAAAGGCAACCAATCTATTAGATTTATAAAGCACTTGTATCTCTTTTTCCACTTTCTTACTTCCTTCTTGATCACAATGTTCTTTACTCTTGCTGAAAGAAGAGAAATTAAGCTGCAAACGCTGTGTATTTAATAGCACACTCTGCATCACTCTCACAAAACAAGCAACTTAGCAGATGGTAGCTGATGTTTGAAAAAATGTGCTGAAATCAGTAGGTTCTCAAGAAAACACTATCTTCTGATTATTATTTAAGTTACTTTTTGCTTGGGTTGTACAGCCAGAAAGCTGAAGTTAATCTCGTCTCCCCTCCTGCTACAGACAGCCCTACTCAGAGCCCTTTGATGTCAGTGCAAAGAATCCCATTTTTAGTGGCCTTTGAACGAGATGTAGTAAAAGGGCAACTGAGCATTTAGTAGGGGTTGCAGTTGGGTAACTTGCTTAAAGGAGGAGATATCTGTTACCTGTTTCTGTTTTCCCATTCTTTTTATTATGTTTAATATTTATATACTGTTAAAAGTAACGTAGATGCTTGGTAAACAGTGAGGAAGACAAATGTCTCTGCTCTGTCCATATTGCAATTTATTTAGATAAAAGCAAAGGAAAGAAGGAACTGTATGGCTGTTTTTCGGCCTTCATAGCAGCAGAGCAATAGCACACAAATTTAATGATTCCTGCTTGTTTCAGCTATTGTGAAATTTGGGAAGGAGTTTGCATAAGATAACATATCCTGCTGTTGTAATATACTGGAGACAGGGCTCAGATCTCTGGATAAGGAATGCTGCAAAAATCCTAAGTGTTATTATCACTGCCCACCACTCTCCCCGGGATCTGAACCTGACCTCCCTTCCTGGATCCGAGTGGTCTCTGTCATGGTGAAAATAACAGGATTTTACAGGAAGATAATTTTCTATAATTATTACGTGAGACAGTTCTTTTCCTCGATGTGTATTCAGGTTCGGGCATGTTACCGAACAAAGAGAATTCCGTATCAAAATGTGATCAATCTGAACACTTCTTCTCTTTGTAAAGAATGGATGCAGAGCTGCCAGCAAATTAAGGAGCTGGAGGCAGAAAACTGAGGTGGCTGACTTGCCAAATAACTTAGCACGTTTGAAAATGAGTAAGGCAGAGAAGCAGACCAGTGGGGAGGGACAGCTTGTTTCTGGAGGTGCGCTGGCAGGAGGAAGCAAACACGAGTACCAAAGCAAATCGATTTGGGCAGAAGCCAGGCCGGAGAGTGACGAGAAGAGGGAGGGAGTGGTGCGCATGTGTAAGGATTTGGGTTCTGGCCTGGTTTTCCTCCCTCAGCAGCCTAGTAGGAAACTTGCGGTCAGTTCTTTGTAGCGTGAGTGGCTGGGGAAGTCTGTAGTCCTGGGAGGAGAGGGAGGTGTAAAAATAAGCTGGAGGAACGTGGCTAGAGACCTGGTATGGCCTGAAGAGTATGGCTGGCCTTCAGGCTATTACACAAAAAGTGAAATTATTCATGTGGTTCTCTGACAGCATTTCCTTGAGAACTCCCCTTCTTGGAGCGCACTGAGCTGAAGCCTGCCTGTGTGCCTTTGAAGAGGGTGTTTTCTGCATTTGTTGGAAAGCCAAAGAACCAGAAACCCCAACCTGACTGTCCTATCTGGAGCAGAATCTGCAGGAAGGGATACTTGGGACTACTGGAGAGGTGAGCATCTGCCATTGCCATTGCTGTGCTCCTAGGAGCTGGACAGGAATGGTGCTGGGGCACTGCAATGATGCTGCTTTTTACAGCCCCCTTTGTCCAGTGATGTAGCAGCTTGAGGTGGAATAAAAGTCTAAAGCTTGTGTTGCAAATCATGTGGTTTGTAGCCTGTCTGTCTGTGAAGCATCTGCTGGATTTTGGTTGAGAGCATGGATTTTGCAGAAATGGTTGGCCTCTTTGTGTGGTGACAATTCCTGTTTGCCTAGTTGAGCAGTTTCGGGGCATTTTTCTTAGTGTGGCTTCATGAAGTGACATGCAGGTGATTGCAGGAGGTGAGTGTCTTCTAACATTGTAAGTGCAGTCTGGAGCAAAGCTTAATAAAATGTGCAGCAGCAAAAAATGTGCCCAGGTGGACAAGACTGTTAAAGTACATGTGTGATAATAATTTATTCGGCTATATGAAAACCAAACAGGCTGGTCATAACTGCCTTTATTCTGTGACAAATGTCCTCTTCAAATTTGCACTTAACAACACTGGTAAGAGGTTAATGTTTCTGGTGCTGCGTAGTAGGACAGTATAAATAAAGGTTCTGCTGCTGTTACCAGCTACTAATGAAATCAGTGTCTCCTTATTGCAACTTCTTGGTAAATCCAATTTTAAATACAAGTACAGGCCTGACCATTTCTTTTTTTTTTGGAGGATCCACAGCTGAAACTCATCAGTCTAGCAACAACCTTGACACCTTGTTTGAATATATAACCTTTCCTCTCCCCAAGTAACTTATCTCTCACTAAGAAAAGACTTTCAGAGAGAAATAAACAACTGTCTGCCTGTATGAACTAGTAAAGGGAAAATAAAATGAAAAATGAACCTGAATTATTTAAACAGTGTGACATGACAAACTGCAAGTGCTGCTCACACCTAGCCCTCAGAGAGCAGCTTGCTTTGTTGATAAGCTTTGATTGAACCTGAACCTTTAGTTACTGAACCTAACTTTGTCAATATGTTACATTTTGTCAAGGCGTGATATTATAATCCTTCAGATTTTCTTCCAGCTATTTGTTGAGATGAAATCACGCAAATGTCTGAGCACAAAGACGAGGTCAAGTTGGGCATCAATGTTGTGAGCGATCTTGGTCCTCTGGGAGTGTCAAAGTTTGATGCAGAGGCTGAGCAGGTTGAATCATTTTACTACCTAGAAAGATTGTGTGTATGGGGACCAGGGGGCTGTAGCATGAGATCTGGGGTGAAAACTGCAGACCATCTGTGCAGGTTGTGTGGCTGGTGCAATGAGAGTAAGGAAGCCCATGCGTTGCCAAAGTGTTTGCGCTATGCTCTAACCCTTTCGGCAGTGCACATAGGGTGCACAGCTATTTTTGTGCATTCTAAAAATCCATTTAGATGTGCGTTGTGGGCCTAGCACATCTTATTCAGATCCAGATCACCAGATCATTTTCAGCTTGAGATCCGTTGGTAAATAACAGATGGCACAGATATCCAAGGTAGTCATAGTTATGAAATTTATGTGTGTGGCTACGTTCTGTTTAGTCTGGTTTGTTGGAAGAATAAGAGTTGGCAGCATCCTTCTTCATCGTTCAAAAGGAACAGCTCTTTCCAGAAGAGACAGAAGTCTGCAAAATAAACATACAGAGTTACGAGATGAACATAAGCCTAGTGTAACATTGGAATTCTTGATCTATTTAGCTGTTCTTGTTGACATGATTGTACTTATCCTGAAGGGTCTCGACCTCACATTCAGTTCAGTAACATAAGCCTGGAAGTAATAGCAAGGCGGTACTTCAGACATGGCAGGAATTCTGTACGTTTTGTATATTTAAGTACATTATCTTCTCTGTGGTTGAAATATGAGGATATTTAGAGAGGTAGAGGAAGAGTAAGTGCACTGTGCAACCTGCATGTAAGTCTTGAATGCAGCTGATGTAGCTTTTCCCTTTCTCACATTTTCCACAGCTGCATTGCACCCTACCTTGGTAAAGCAAGTGGTAGTAAATCAGACTATAAGAGAAGAGTGAGTGCCCAAAGAATGTTCTCCCCTAGCTGGAAGGAAGAATACTGGCGTGTTAACCAAAATAGGACAGGAAAGGTAGCAGTGTTTTGTGGGAAAATAGGAGAGAGAATGGGGAAAAACAATAGGCAAAGGAAGGGGAAAAAAGAAAGTCAATTAACTTGCTTTTCACAAAAATATCTTTTCTATATAAAGACAACAAAAGGAAAGAGGAGGAGGAATAACAAAAAAAAAAAACAACCCAAAAACCAACAACCCCAAACTAATACAATAGGAGACTTAATGGCAGAAACAGAGAAAAGGACCAAAGAAACGGGGGAGGAAGAAAATGAGATGCTAATCTCTTTCCAAGGGTCAAGTTTATCCCTCTAACAGTTAGCATGGCTCAGGTTCTGCTGCTGCCTTTTGCCTCAGAGTGCTTCTTTAAAGCAAATAGCTAACCAGGCACCAGGCTGTTTACATTAGTTGATTGTCATTTGGGCTTCCTAGGTATTCTGCTGTTTCCCTGGCAAAAATTCTTCAGCTGCAAACGTCTTCAGGCCATAGTTGTGATGTTAAGGGCATGGAGAAAAGAGACAATCTGAAATAATTTCTTAGTACAATGTTACTTCTAATATATTTTACAAGATACGTTGTGGTAAGCATTGAAAGTAATATTGAGGCAAACTAGAAAAAAAAGGCAAGTTCAAAAAGCTATGATTGAAGGACTTGATGAGGGAGAGAATGAAGAAGGACTGGAATTTGTACAACTCTGTTAACAGTGTGGCTGCATTCCTTTGTCAGTATTTTTATTGACTTTCACTTCCAAAGAAACAATGATACGTGAAGCCGTTCTCCGAAGGCTGGATATACCTCGCTGAACTAGTGAGACAGAATGCGTCACAGCTGTTAGCGAGGGTTGCATGTGTGTACGCACATTTGTACCAGAAGAACAAAAGAGTTGTGATCATACTTTTCTCACTCTGAAGTACAATTATTTCCATGCCTTTTGATTTTTGAGTAACAGTGCTTCACATATTAGAAGGGCCATAATGAAATTTATTATCCCTAGCATTAAAATAATTTATTGTTGTTCTGATGTTTTCCTCTTTTACTATTATATCTTTTCTCAGTCTAGGAATAGAGAACTAGGAGTCAGACTTTCTGCTTTTGATATTTGCAATTTTGCAAGCAAAGATTTGACCCAATGTCTATAGCAATTAAAGTTAGACCGGTAGTGACTATCTGTCATAATGATATATAGCTGAAGAAGATGCAGGACTCATTCATTTTGTGATGAATCAGAATCTAGGGGCAAGGATTTTGTGTCCATCATTGTCATAATAGTGATGGGCAGAAATTCACTGTCATACTATAAGGTAGCTGCAAAAAGGATGATGAGGATTACTATAGGCTCTAGTTAAATAGCATAAAATATGAGTTGAGTAATAACTGTCAGTTTTTCACTGAATAGTTTTTCACTGAATCTAATGGATGTCTGATCAGATAGATTGATTCAGATAGCTTTATTTGCTTTTAGTTACTCCATGAAAAGATGCATGAGTGATGAATAAAGTGTAACTAAGTATTGCTTTAATGTATTTGCTTCCCATAGTTTATATTTGAGGTTCTGAAAATGCACCGGAACCTTAAAATTTGCAGAATATAATAAAAATGCTAAAAAGGATTGGCATTGAGAATAAGGAGATGTGAGAAAGTCAAGATAGTTATGTTACTGGAAACTGGCCACCCAAGAAGATCTGGCAGAGAAAGTAGAGTATTAATAGCGTTATTAATCTACTGAGTTTTACTGCCAGTAAAATAAGGAGAGAAAGAAAGATCAGGGAGAAGTTACGAGGCAGCAACACAAATAATGTAACAAATCTGCAGTTGTCAGAGGCATGATGTTTGTGGCTCCCGTTGCCAAACTGTGTATACACAGGGAGAGCAGCTATGCCAAGTGTCCAGAGATTGCAGTTCACAGTGGGGTAAAGGGCGTAACACTGTTTAAACTGGGTATGCTCCTCGTACGGAGTAAATCCCCCATGATTGTTTATCACAACAATCAGAAGCCATTTTTTCATGGGTTTAGGGGGCAGGGGTTTGAATGTTGAGTTAGTTGAACGTGTTTCTTCTACTCTTACTCTGCAGAGTTCTGCTACCATGACACCGTACAGTTGTTACTTCTCGTCTTTTTTCCTAGAAATTAAAAGTTGTTTTCCTGATAGTCTGGATAGATTTTTTTTTTTTTAGACAAACTGTTCCTGTAACTTCAGAATGTCTGAGCCCTTTGAGACTGTCATTCATGAAAACTTTGGATGACAGTTCAAATTGTTTCTAAAAAACCCACTTCTTTCCCATCCAGCACCACATCAGGCACTGGAAATCTCCATTCTACGTTCTGCATCTATTCACATCAACACTTTGGCAGAAACTTGTTAAGCTTTAATTAAGGAGTATGTTTTCTTTCTAATGCATAAAGAAAATTCTGCTCTAAGTGTGTGGTTTTCTATTAAGGTTCAGATTTAGTTGCCAGTTTTCAGTGAACACTTTTCTTTTGTTCACTTGTTTATTTCGTTGCTCTTGCCTTCCTGACATTCCCCATGACTTTGCAGCTAGGTAAGGATCAGTTCAAGTTAAAGAACGGACTGTAAGAGCATTGAACTACACCGGCCTCCCTGAAAATGACATGAAGCTATTTTACTTTTCATTTTATTTTCATGTTTGGTTTGTAGCATCAACTTAAAGGGCCAACGCAGAAGAAGGATGTGATTGCTAGATACACTGCATGGGTGTCAGAAGCAGTTCCTACTTCCTCCATTCTAATTGTTCCTGGTTGAGATAGTAGGTTTGCATAGTTGGAAAACTGAAGCCAGTAGTAGGTCAGATGATTTAGAAAAGATTTACTAAAAAAAGGAAAATACTGTGAAAGATATTTTTTGACATCAGATAGAATAAACAACTAACAGTAACTTTTTTTTTATACAGAACGTATTGAATATGGGCAGTCTCTAGCAGTCCCTCTTTATTACACAAAGCATGATGAAGTGAAGTGCAACTGAATCTAGAAACTGATCTATCCACTAGAAAATACAGTCTTTCCAGGGTATGGCCCAGGCTATCCCATGTTACAGGGTCTAGGAGAGGAGGGAGGAAAAAACCCAACACATTGGTGATATCAGATCCTACTATAGATCCATTAGGGCTCCTATAGAATAATAAACGGGTTAAGAAAGGATGCAGATTCCAGGAAAAAGGCCCAAGTAAATAAAATATCTGGGATAATAACTTCAACACAGAAGACTGTAATAAAAATCATATCTGTGGGGAAAAAAACCATATTTTTAAATAAACAGATTAGACCTATCAACAAAGTTACATGTAGCTAGAATTTCCTAGAAATATGAAAAGCAGAATAGGAAAAGTTTGTTTGGAAAAGAGAATAAAATCAGATCAGCAGTAAAATTGAAACTTCTTACATTGGCTGTCAGAGAACCATCGTTCACTTTCTGATTCCTTAGAAGCAGAGGAGGACACAGTGCTTTCCTCCGTTGCTTCAATTTCTTTCCTTTTAGTACAAATCTGTTGTTTAGTTTGAAAATTCACATCTGTTTTATACAAACTGCATGAGTATTTTAAGCTTCAGCTATAAATGCTGTTAAGAGATCATTTACTGCTCCTAGTATGGTTTATAACTGGGATCACGTACGCCCTTCTTGAATCAGGAACTGAAGCCAGCGTTCTCTGTCCCAATAATTATCTCGGAAAGCAGGGACAAACTGAGTCTCATCATCTTTGAGCTGGGCTCTGTCAAGGGTGACAGGCTACTGGTCACTACCAGTTACTGTGTTCTCTCGGAAGGAAGTGGAATGTGCTGGGGACCCAAAGGTACCAGCATCTAGACAGGGGAGGGGGCTTTGGCATAACAGGATTTTTTTTTTTTTTTTTTAACTTGCTTGTTTGTAAGTACTTTGTTTGTTTTCAAAATCTTCCATATTTCCCTTTCCCCAAACTAAGTTAAACAGCTTTAACAAAAGCATCCTGTTTAAAAGTAAATAAATAAACAAAAAAATCTAGCTATGTAATCAAATCTCAAGTATGTTGCTTATGCAAGTGGTCTGCACTAAGTCAGCATGAACAATCCAGAGTTCTGGTATTTTATCCCCTTGAAATCTAGGTTTTGATTTTTAAAATCTTTTTTTTTCTTTGTTTTAGACACCTCTGAAAAACATTAGCTTTACAGATAGAGTATATTTTGAGGTTTATTTTCTAATCTTCCTTCAATACTCCAGTCTCGTTCTATCTTTGGGGCGTGTATCTGGCCATTTGCATTTTTCCCTTTCTTTCTCTTTCTCAGGATTACTCATAATTTCTTGGATCTATAAAACAGGTTCAGGTTGCTTTACCATTCAGAAACTGAAGATACAGCAATATAGGAAGCTGCACCAAATGTTTTAGGTTTAATTCTGGTAGAAATGTTCCATTATGATTTAGGAAGTCACCATCTCTTTCTGGCAGTATCTTACAAGCTGGGCAAGTGATGTTCTTCTGGCCTATTTTCGTGAGAAGCCGTTTGAGTCAAATTCTCGTCTTTGTGTGAAGTCTGCTTTGGTATTTGCATTTTGAGTCCTAAGTACAACTGAAATATAAAATATGCAGCGGTAAGTCCCTCTAGTAGGCTCCGGGTTTGATTTATAACCACCACTGAAGATACGCTGATTATTCCCTGTCTTAAAGAACAATACCTCAAGGAAGCCGGAAGGTTGAAAAAGCTGCATCTTGTATAAGCTTTAGTATTCTGTTTCAGTGATATTTTGAAAGCTGACTGTTTTCTTTGAGGTAGATGTTTGGAGTTAAAATTCAGTGGTCTTACAGAATAAAGGCTCTGTATTTGGGGCATTTGAAATGTGTGGTTGATTTTATTTACCTCTTAATTTTTGTATGCTGGCTGTATTTACATTTTATGCCCAGATGGTTTTCTTTAACGTCTTAGTATAACTTACATGTAACATCTTGCACCAGTGTTGTTTTCTTGATTTATGCTTCTGTGTTTGAATAGTTTGAAAACTTTGTTAGGGCACCTATTGGGGAAACTGCTTTTTTAACACTGTGGATGGCTGTTCTCTGTCAACAGAAAACTGGAAACTTACGGTTTGTGCATGAATTGTCAGACAGTATTATAGTCATGTTATGCTCGGGTTTGTTTTTTTTTATTTTATTTTATCTTTTAAAGAAGCCTAGAACATTTAGCACCAATTGAAAGAGCATTCTTTCTTGGCACATTAATTGCTCTGGAATTAAGGATTAAGTAATTTATATTGTTCATAGGGGATCATATTCTTCCCATGTAGTAAGATGCCATAGAAGATGCTAAGGCCTGTGTGACTAAGATACAGATGAAACTTAGGGGCTGAAAATCCAGTGTTAGGTAGAAATGGTCATTGAGTAGATAAAAAGCCTGCAAATGCTACTGGCTATAACAGTTCTGTACCTGCAGTAACTGAAAGAAAAGATTGTGCAGTAAAGAAATACTTATAGAAAATTTTAGAATTACTCTGCAACCTGATGTGCAAGTAGCAGATAATTTTGTCCTATGAGTAAAAGTACCTGCTTTGCAAGGGCAGCCTAGAAAAATAGCATGTACAGAAATCCATTACGTGTTAAATTGAACTAGTAATTGAGGGTATTCTCAAAAAAAAAAAATAACACAGGCTTCCTTCTTTCTGCAGGGAGAGCCTGAGGGCTTTTAAGATTACTTAAAAGCTGAAGTATAATTCTGAACGAAACTATGCAGCTGGAATTGATTTCTCATCAATTTTGACTAGCCCAGTTATGAAATGTTTTAGCTGCAATGACTAAAGAGTATTTCTGTTCTACTTTGAACAAAATGGGCTAGTAATTTTGACAAACAATGGCATTTACATTCTTCTCTTGAAATGTGCTGTTGCGAAAGTTCCATTTCATCCTTGTTTAGGGGAAAGAAGAGTAGAAAAGCATCTCATTTTTGTATAATGTGAATATAATAGAAACTAGGCAGAGCACATCAAATTGTTTACTGTAAATGTGCCACCTAAACTGGTGAAGCCTAAGTGACCATGGTAAAGTGAAGATATTAGCTAGTTACACCTTGCCAACACATTGAGATCTTTTCAGGGAGGCAGAACTTCCATGCAATCTCAAAGAGATGAGATCTATTAAAGTAATTATTGATAAAATATAATTAGAGAATTGAAAACAGCAGTTTTCACTCAATCGTGATTTGCAAGCAGTATTTGATTTTGTAAGCCTGCACTCTCCATTCAAACTCACTTTCATCTAAACCATACCAGAACATATCAACTCTACAAACAACCTCAAGGATGATCAGAGCTGTAGCTTTGAGTGGAAGAACAAGTCTTATTTTCATTGATTACAACATTTATATTTGCTGGGGTCATACAATCCTGCAGTTCATCACTGGTAAAGTATAAATTTTTCTGAATTAATCTTATGATCTATTGATTTTATTGATTAATCTAATAAAAGGACTCAGGATTTCATTGTTTTCGGGACTTCTTCGTATTTTTACTTTTATTCGGAATAGCTAGTGTTCTACAAAAAAAAAAAAAAAAAGACTTGTAGGCTTAGGAACTCTTGGAGCAATTTAGGGCTTTCTGTGGGGTTTTTTTGGAGTTGAGTGTGTCTAATGCAGCCTTGTGGTCTGTTTTAAGTTGTGCTATTCTATGAAGCCTTTGTCTCCCAAATTATTTTAATTCTCTTGGCATGGCATAATTATGATTTCTGACTTGGTGGAGGAAGGGAAAGTACCTGTGAATACATTTCAGTTCTGTAAGGCTCCTCTTGGGTGCTGCATGCAAATGGCTACTGGTATGTGCCACTCAGTTCTCCGGGAGACAGAGGAAGGTCTTATTGCGTTGGTCTGGTGTCGCTGTGGTGCTCTGAGTCTCCTCCTGACACTGCTGTGTACTGTCACTGAGAGAGGTTTTACAAACCTACGCTTTCCCATGTGTCTGGGCAATGTTCTTTCTAATTCATGTTCATGGCTTCCCTTTATTTGCTGCTAATCTCACTCCCATGCCCATTTTTCAGGCTGCTATCTCTGTTGGGTTCAGCACCTGCTCATCAGCTAATCCTCTGAGCCTCAGCCATCTTTCAGAGCCAGGGAAAGCACCAGAGGTCTCTGATGCTCTCTGCCCTAAAATTGTAGCTCTTCAGCATTAAGTCCCAAAACTATATCCATGGCTGAGTAAGTTTTTCAATCTGAACTTTGCTCTGCAGCTACATCCATTCTCCCTTCAGCATCTCATTGCTGTTGCATTCTTCTGCTGCGTTTCCTGTCCCAAATTCCTGTACTCCAGAATGATGCTTCCTCTCTTTGGTTGCTTGAATAATGGAGTTGTCTTCTGGCAGATAAGTAGTGCTATCCTGTAGTATTTTTTCCACAATGACCCACAGCCTAGCCATTTCCCTTCACACCCATTTGAATCTGGAAATAAAGAACCAACAAATAAATTAAAACTCACCCTGACTGGGTGCCTGTGCTGCTTTTTCTTCAGTTCTCTCAAGTGTGTTAACTTGGCAAGTGAAGATGGACTCAGTGAATTAGAGATTTTGTGAGTAGACTGGAAACGTACTCAGGCCTGAAATGTTACGTTGAAACAGCCTTCGAGGATATGTTGGAAGTAGTCTGATGACAGAGCTATTCATTAAATGCTTTGAAATTCCTTTTTTTATCACTTGTGGAAGTTCCAGGGCTTCTCAGCAGCTCCCCGTAAGCATGACTAGACTCTGAATCAGTTTACTTCAAGCCAACTTGGTATGTCTGATCTGTGCTTCCAGTATTAACCCAAGTTAAGAGAGTTTGTACAGAGCCAGCTTAGTTGTTCCTGAACCCAAAAACGTGTAGGCATGTCCACTCAGCATGTAAGTGGAGAAAAACAACATGTAAATGGAGCCAAGAGAACAATGGGATGAAGTTGAAAGGCCTGTCATAGTGAGAAATCAACATGTTCCTGAAAAGCTCTCCCAGAAGACACAGTACTTGCTGTGAACAGACTAGTTCTGAAGACTTGCTAAGTTTTATGTCTGTTTTTAGTAATAAATGTTTTGTCTGTCTCCAATGAAACTATTTTATTAAAATGTCACATTGCAGATTTTGTAGTAGAATGCATATAGTGAGACAAAAAAGAAGCACGCTATAAAAAAAAAAGTTGTAGACGCTAGTTAAATAACTATTGCATGGAACTGCCTTTTTTGGCTTTCTTTTTAGAAGATGTTTGAAACAAGGCATGGAGCTTGCTACTGTTGTCGTTTATATAGATTATGGGAAATAACGGAAAGATCCATTTATGGGTAATTTAAACATATTCTTTTTTTCAGCAAAATTATCTGACACACTTGAGAGGGAATGCAAGATCCAAGTTAATGCTCCTGGAACACTAGCCCTGCTTCTTCCCAGAAGAATGTAGAATGAATTTAGCTTTTCAGGGAGCAAAGATATTTAAAGCAATGCAAGCTATGTAAAGAGCTTAAGGATAGTCAACTAAATAGTTTTGTATTGACTCAAGCGCTCTTTTTCTAATTGTCATGCTGCATGGGATCAAGACTGGTGGAAGTATGCCTGTGAGGAAGCGTAAAGAAATGGCTGTCTCTCTTTGTATATCTTAGTGGCTTTTTTAGACTTGGCCTTCTGCAACACAGTTACTGTTGCTACGGTCCAATCTGGAAACTTTCCATCAGAAACGCTATTTTGAGTACTCACTTCTAAATGTTTCATGTATCATTGCTCTGAAATTTGTCACATCTAGAGCCTGGGAGGCAAATTAAATCCCGTTTAATTTTAGATTGATTCTTTGCTACGCTGAAGACCAGATTTGTTTTTGTTACTTTTTTTTTGGCTTAAGATTTCCATTGATTTCTGAAGCCAGAAACATTATAGAGTCGCAGAGATGGGTAGCGCAGTCATCTGAATGGCTCAAGTAACTTGGCGTAGGTTGTGTGCTTTGCATGTAGGCTGGGACATGTATTTTTCAAAATGTTTGTTATTAGTCTAATTTTGTTTCAGCTGAGCTGAATTAAAAGTCCAATGAACGTAGTGCTTCTGGAATTCCTATTCATGCAATACAGATGCTCATATATAGATAGCATCAAGCTAACTTGCTACCCATTTTCTTTGTTCCACTTAAGCAATAGCAGATTTACATCTTTCAGGTTTGTTTTCAAAAGATGAGTAAAGCACGTCTCTTGCTTGGCTTGTGAACCTCAGCCATATCCTGAAGAAATTCCTGGGCACACAAAGAGGGTCATGATTGGGAACAGTCAGCATGGGTTCATTGCCTTCTCCAGTGAAATGACTACATCTACTAATGAGGGGATCACAGCAGATATTGTCTGCCTTAACTTTAGCGAGACTTTTGATGTGGTCTCCCGTGGCATCCTTGTGTCCAGCTTGAGATGTTAGTGTAGACAGGTGAAATACCAGGTGGATGCAAAAAAAGGCTGGACTCTTGGGCTCAGAGTGTACTGGTTGATACTGTACCTGGTGTCCAGTTGCCAGTGGAGTTCCTGAGAGCCTGTTCTTGGATCTATATGTGTAATATCCTATTTAATACCTCTATTGATGACCTGAAGAAGGAAATGGAATGCACCTTGATGACACCAATTTGGAGGGAGCAGTCAATACACATGAAGGTAGCATTGCTGTTTGGAGTGGCCTAGATAGCCTGGAGGAGTGAACCAACCAGAACCTCATAAAATTCAGCAGGGACAAATGCAAAGTCCTGCACCTGGGATGGACTGACCTCATTGAGCGGATGACTGGCTGAGTAGCAGCTCTTCTGAATAGGATCAGGAGTTCTGGTGGGCTAAACATGAGCCAGCAGTATCCTGGGCTGTGTCAACAGGAATGTAACCAGTAGATTGAGGGAAGTAATTGTCCCTCTTTGCTCAGCACTCGTTAGACCCCATCGTGATTACTGTGTCCAATTTTAGGCTCCCCAGCACAAGAATCACAGAATCACAGAATTATCATGATTGGAAAAGACCTAAAAGATCATCCAGTCCAACCGTCACCAATACTTCTCAGCTAAATCATATCCCTCAACACAACATCCAAACGTTTCTTGAACACCCCCATGGTCGGTGACTCCACCACCTCCCTGGGCAGTGCATTCCAGTGCCTGACTACCCTTTCCGAGAAGTAATATTTCCTAATGTCCAGCCTGAATCTCCCCTGGCGCAGCTTGAAAGATAGTAAACTTGAGCAAGTTTAGTGCAGGACCACCAAGATGATTTGGAGGCTGGAGCACATGATCAGTGAGGTGAGGCTAAGACAATGTTCACCCTGAAGAAGAGAAGATGTCTTTGGGTTTGAATACCAGCATGCCAATAGCTCTGAGGCAGTTACCAACTAAGTGGAACCAGACGCTTTATTGAGTTGCATGTTGGGAGAATGAGACACAGTAGTCATAGGTTGAAACAGGAGATTCCAGCTGCATATAAAAGGGGGGAAATATTCTGAGGATAATTATGCATTGCATCAAGTTTCTCAGAGAGATTCTTGAATCCCCATTCACAGAAATTTTCAAAATCTGACAAGAGAAATCCCTTGGGTGCCTTCCAACCCAAATGATTTTGCAAAATAACATCTAATAAAAGTAATCCAGTCCACTTGTCTCCTCATGGAGGATTTTTTTCTGCCTACAGAAACTACCACCAGAATGTGGATCTTGAATATTCGTCTACTAAGAAATGTAGTGAGAAAGTCACATTTCGTTTTATGAGTTCTATTACACTGGTGTAGATTTAACTTAGTTCCTCTGTCTAAAAGCTGTTATCTCTACACAGAGATTTAAATTGTAAGACTGGAGAAAGGAGTCTTAAGGGGAAGACCTGGAAATTGGAAGAGGAAGAATGACGTCAGGAACATAGTTGCACATCTGAACTGTGACTGACTGATTTCAAAGATTTGGCAGACACTTTTAGTCATGAACAACAGGTTTAAGTGATTGCTGCCAGGGTACTTTTAACAATGAGACTAAATTTCCAGTTGTTAACCCTGAACACAATAGTAATATGGTTTTTTGCAAATGTTTTTCTGCCCTCTGTATTTCTATCTAGATTCCCACTTGAAGAATTTTGATGCATTTTGGGCATAAGTTCACGTGCTCAGAATCTCTTTGCCTAGTGGTTACTAAATTAAAATATTGGCAAGCGTTGTTGCTTCCGAAAGCAAAATACCAGCAAGTATACGTATTTTCAGATCTGTCTTCAAAACTCTCTCTTGATCATATTATCCCAGGAGGCAGGGATAAGTGGTAACATTGCTCTCCTTCTGGCCCCATTTTTTTTTCTTCAGTGTCACTGTAATTAAACCAAGAATGGTGTTTTTTGTTTTTGGTTTTTTTTTTTTTTTTTTGGAGTAGTTCTTCTTACACAGTGTGTTCTTGATGACAACAAAATGGAACATCTGGTAGATTTAGCATATAAAGGCAATGCCATTATATTTTAGTAACTGATCGAGCTTGGATAAATTTTCGCAATGCATTAATCACTACTGTGTGAATTAAGGTGGAGAGAAATAATGGATGTAGGCATAGAAACAATGAATGTAGACATTGTGTCTGATCCTATGAATGACAGGGATATCTAAGAGAAGAACTGCTTGATTGCATTCTCTAGCGACCTCCTGTGTGTAATTATTTCGTACAGTGAGTGGCTGTGTTCTACCTTCACATTAAATATCCCAGAGGAGGTATTTAGTAGACATAACTTCAGTGGAACATTCTTTGGCTGTATTTTCCTTCTTTTAAGTTTAAATCTTATTACATGACATTGTTTCACTAAAATATCTTACTAATTCTTTTCCTTCCTAAAGGGAATTCTTCCTCTGAGCATATCTAAGCAAATTCTTCATATCATCTGTTTTAGTCAGGCTTTTTCTCCTAATTATATTGGTACATCTTCACTGAATTTAATTGGACCACATTGGTGTAATTGAGAGCAGAAGATTGATTCCTTTAATCTTTCTGTGTAAGTAATCTATTTCCCCAATCAGGTTTTTTTTTTTTTTTCCCTGCTTGGAATTTCTTCAAATTTGTCAACATCTTCAGGGTAAGGAGGTTCTCTGAGTTCTAATAGCACCTGAATTCTTTTTGAAGCACAGAACATGTTTCCGCAGGCATGTTATTAATTATGGATATTTCCCTAACTCCTCTTCTCTGACTATTGTCCAACAGTTCACATCTGCCTATCCACATCTGGTACAAATAAAAAAAAAACATTGTGTTTTTCATATCAAACATGTAATAATGACCATTTTGCTTTTGTTCTTATTTTAAAATCAAAGTTTGTAAATCCTTTTTATATAATCTCTTAAGCTTTATAATATTGCACAGGATGAGACAGCTTTTTTGTCCTTTACTTAGCTGTATTTTCTTTCTTGCATCTGGACAACTACTGATTTGAGGTCTGAGACCTTTGTATCATTTCCCCTTTGAACATTTACTCCATTTAAGGCTAGCATAACCCATAATTAGAATCAACAAAGTTATGCAAAACTTCTTCATAAGAGGGATGAGTTGGAATAAAATCCACTTGTGGGCTGCAGAGGCTGTCGTGATGTTTTATGCCCGTAGTGCCTTCCCTTTGAGGAGCTCAATGCAAATTATTCTCTGTAAGCAATGGGAACGTTAAGAGGCATTGTAGAGTTAATGGTCAAATTACATTTTAAGAGGTGTAAATTTCCCTGTTCCTCCTTCCAGCCAACACACGGAAACGTGTATGTGCACATAGCTATCTAAATTGCTTGTTGTGCCAATCTCGTAATTGCATTTGTACATGCAGGTTTTGAGATTTGAGCTTTTACAGCCCTGGCTTAGCTTCCCAGTGAAGTATTCCTCTTTTCAGACTGTGCTTTCCTAACGTAGGTAGGAACAACCCTGGCTCCCTTTCCCCTATTTAATTGCTAACCTAGATTGCTGCCAAAGCATGCTATGGAAATAAATTTTGTTCTTTTCTTTTTGCATTAACCATTTTGATGGAGAGGGAGAAGTTTCTGTAATGGCTCTTTTTTACAGAGGAGAGAGGACAAGAGCAGCTCACGTGAATGACCATGTCATACTCCCAACTGTGTATTGAGACAAATGTTTTATTTGGGAATGTACAATGAAGTGAGACAGATATTTTCAAGAAAAATCTGAATATGATGTGTATAATAAAGAATGATAAATCATAGAAAGATTTTTAGATATAAACACTGACTGTAGCTCTATCAGTATAAAAAGAGTGGGGAGTGCTGTTGATGTGACCTTAATTTTGCCTCTGTAACGTGTAAGAGGCTTTGCTTTGCAGAGGTTGAGTGTAATTCAGAAAGACACATTGAAGCCTGACTCCATAACAGCTTAGCTGTCTACATTTGTCTAGAATGATTGACCTCATCAGCAGCACTACTGAACCTACGTAGCATTCAAAGACATCTGGAAAACAAGACCACAGTAGGTTATGAAACACAGCTCCCACGGCTTTCATCCAGTTGCTCCTTTTGTTAATGGCATAAGAATCTTTGAAAAGAATCAGAGTCTGATTTATCTGAACTGGCTCACTCTGAAACACTTCGAGTCATTGCTGGAGTAAGTACACACTTAGAGTTGCTTGTTTTGTCGGTGAAACAAAAACATGCTACAAATGCATATACACAAAACCTGTGATGCTTAAAAAATGGATTATGGATTAATTAATCATCTGTCTTAGAATTACCTTGGTTTGTTTTGTTTTTTAAACCCTAACTATCACTAAGGAATGGTACTGAGACTTGGTGTCTTTTGTAAAGCCAAAATAGCCTATGCACCCATGGCACGAGAATCCTTTCTGACTGCTTTGTAAAGCACCCACAAATACGTTCAGCTGAGTCCATCCCTTGCTTAACTGGCTCTTGTAGTTCTAAACTCACGCATTGCATAAATACAGAACATATTTAGGCATTTGTCATGAGCAGTCAACAGGCTCCTTGACTTTTACTGTGAGAAAGAAAACCACTTATTTATATTTAAGTACTGCTTAAACTTAAGAGAATGGCTTATAACCGAACTCTGGTAACATTACAGTTGCCTGGAAGACACAGCTTTTAAGTTATGTGCTTCTACATGACATTTATCTGGTTCCATTGAAATCTATTAAAACCTCACAGTATTTTAAAGTCTAAAAAAATAATACTGACCTTTTCATCCACATTACTTTTGTGAAATGCTGACGGTAAATGAAAAATACAGGCCAGGAGTCTTAATCTGCAGCCACAATTCCACACAAATCCTTAAGGTAAAAGTAATGGTTTAGCAAAGCTACTTAGCTATATGAAAATGATCATAATCTGAACACTCAGCAATGGGAACAAATTTGATTGTGTAAATAAAAGATAGACAGCTTACAAAACCAGATAGACATTGCAAGTAATGAAAACAAATGTATTTAGATAGAACTCTGTGCATGTATTAATAGTGCATATACAGCCACGTAAGTACTAAATATTTTAGGCATTGTGTTTTGGAGAAGCTACTGACAAATAAGAATTTATTAATAAAAAATAGGGCTGGAAAGAAAGTCTGTTCCAGCCCTAAAGAATGACATACATAGAAGAAGAAATACTTGCCTAAACGTTACTGAAGTTCCCAAGTGATGAAGAGTCTATAACCTCCCTGGGTTATTTGTTACGTGCTTAGTTGCTCCCTAAATACGATGCTTTTCTTAATATCTAGTTTATATGCTGCAAATTAAGCCCATAATTTCATATCCTCACAGAATGGATGTGGAAGACAGATGATTGCGATAGTCTTCCCACATTCTTCTACTGCACTTTTTTGTCTGTATTTCCTTAATTTTCTCATAGCTACCAGTTCTTGTTATCTTTTCTCATAAATTATGTATTCAAGGCATATCGTTAGGTTTGTTGGTTGTATATCTCTGGGCTTACTCTGCTTGGTTCGCATCCCTCTCATCCGTCCTGGTGTATGAGTTGGGGTTTGCCAGGCAGATCAGTGAAGTATCAATAATTAGTAATATCTAATATAAAAGATGGAAACAATAAGAAATAGTTTGTTCACAGCTAAAGAGGGAAAATCCGAAACATCCACTTATTTGCAGTCTATCTGAGTAGATGTAGGTGTTGAATATAGATCTTATCAGTGATCAGCATTCCTTATTAATTTGCTTCCTTCGATAGAAGGGTGAAAAAATTGATGAGATGCATTCATGTGCAAAGGAATTTCAAATTTGCTTAGAGCAAAGCAGTGATCTATCAGAACTGCTGCTGACACTGAAAGATAGAGAAACACAATTTTTTTTTCTCTGTGCCTGGTGCCCTCATGTGGCTTTGATGTTCAGTTTCTTTCAAACTAATAAAATACATCACTGCATGGCTGACACTTGTGTTGTGTGAAAGGCTGAGAATAATTTGCCTGCATAGCCTTGTCTGTTCTGCTGTGAATACAGCATCTTCTGGAAAGCCAAAACACGCGGCTTTCCATGTGGCCAGTTGGACTTGGATAAGCAAACTCCTCGAGTTCCCTAACTTAAACCAAGAACATTTCTCGTTAGTGTACTTTTAATTCACACTATTTAAATTCTTTGCACCTGGGATTCACCCAAATACCTCTCCAGTTTGTCTTGGAGCACAAATACCAACCAAAAAAGAGTTCACAACCATTTTTTCTTTGATCTTTCTTGTCCTTGTAATACCAAACCTGTGAAACTTGTCATATTAATGATGATATCAACGTATTTCTTGCTAATAATCTCACTTAGAAGTTTCCTGAGTAACATCATAGTTCTTCTGCTAAGGTTTGAGGTAGCCTAAGAAATTCAGCATTATTGCTACTAAAAATCATTAAATATTAATATGCTTGAACTATACTAGTTCATGTACTGAAACTATTATAAATTAAGCTATTTTATGTATAAAATATTGGGATTTATGTTTAGGCTCTCTAGTAAGTCTTTCCTAGTCTGCTGACAGCTTCTCCCAATAATTAGGAAGAGAAGCACACAGCTCATTAGGTCTGTCTGTGTTTGTATTTAAGAAAAGACGTGCTTGGAGAATACCTAGGGACTGCGCGGCACTGGGTATGTACTCTGAGTTACTGACATTCTTGGACTTGCATCTCTGCAGTTGATTCTAGAAATAACCCTTAATAACTAGCACTCTCTTAGTGTTATTTTGATCTTCATGTCGTTTTTTTATTAAGATAAATAATTTATCAGTATGAAAAGAAAAATCTAACAATATATAAACAATTTGCAGCTATGTCATTCTTTTGAGTGGTATCATTCTAAGCAAAATGCTATTTTTTTGTCCTGTATCTCAGTCAACAAAATATGCAATTTACAGTGCCACCACTGATGCCGTTCATTCTTCAACTTATGCCCATGCTTGCTGAGCCCTAAATACTGAGCTTCCCGAGTTAAGGAGGCTGTTACTTCACCTTATCCTCTCGTTGTGTGGTATGTGGGGATAAAACTGAGGTTTGCAGCAGTTTGCCATGAAGTGTAGCAAAAGAACAGACTGGTTCACTGTATGTCTGTGCGGCAAATTCTGATCACAACCCAGCAGATCAGTGTTAATACTATTGTTATTAAAACCCAGCACTTGGTCAATGAGCAGTAAAGCAGGAGAGTAAAAAGGCATAATTCCTTAAACTAATATTCCTAGATATTTTTCTTGCAGTTTTTACACCAAATATTCCTGTAATTAATGTAATATTGCAAAATTTTTAGAAAGGGAATAAAAACTTTCATGGCTTATCATCTACTCTGAAAGAGGAGATTTTTTTTTCCCTAACTTTTTTTTTAACACATTAGAATTAATAATTTGACCATAATTTTTGTTTTCTGTACCAATAATAAATTTATGAACATAGTTTGAGGCTAAAGGTGACGTTCTATATGGATGACCTCAAATTCATGTTTATAAGACATCTGAAAACACAGGAATTGCACAAGACTTAGCAGTTGTTTTATCTGTGAGCTGTTTTGCTATCTTTTTGTACATACACATTTATTTTTCTCATGTAGTATGCTAGATCTCTTTGTGATTAAGATCTATATAAGCTTACCTGTGCATGATTAAAGTAAAAGCAATTCCAAATATCCCATGTAGGTTAATCCGTAAAACCCTATGTATGGCTCACGCCATAAGAATGGTAGAAGTTTAAGTATAGAATTTGACATTAATGTGGAAGTAGAATGTTTCTAGTGTTTATCAGCTTAATCAAGCAAATGAATACACTTGGTCAAATTAAAATATCTTAATTATTTATTCACATAGAAACCAATAAATTTTAGGGTTTGTAGGACAAAACTTTTTGTTAAAAAAGAAAACAAGCTATGCCATATAGCTTCTTTACTCAATAAAATAGCATCCTTGCAGTTCAACTTAAGATTACAATAAAAATGGGGAGCACAATGAATATGAGAAAATCCTTGTCAAAAATTTCACCACAAGGAGATATCAATAGCTAACACCCATATTCTTCAACTAGAAATCAAGAATATTTGAGTAGATCTTGGCAGAAAAGGCACAAAACACAAAGCAAAGCACGCTTGTGTCATTTGTCACAAAGAAGCATTGACATTTGTGCAACATGGAAAAAGATAAGCATTTTTCCAGACTTGTCCAATATCACGGATACTTAGGGAGCAAATCTGCCCCTTAATGCCAGTGTATCACTCCCAGGACAGATGGAAGTGACTGCCAGAAAAGACGAGAATATAGAAGAGAATACATCCAAACCTTCCCAGGAAATCTTAGCTCATGTACTGAGGAAGCTGCTGCTATGGTCTTGTTAGTAGTAAATAAACACACCAGCCTTTTAATAAAACAACCACTGGCAGCGAGCACTTGTGGGAATTACAAAAGACTGGTAAGAATGTTAACAATGCTGGAAACCCCCCATAAACACAAGTTTGCCACTTGCATTTAAATGCTCCCTCCTTGCTTCAAATAAGCTTTTTTTAAAAAAAAAGTTTGAGTCTTTGAAATAAAGGACCCTCTTCAGAAGAGAATGCTCCCTATTGCACAGAGGAATGGCTTTTCTGCTTTTAAGGTGCTTCAGAGATGCAGATCAAACATCCGTGGTGTTTCCTTCTGTAACAGGCCGTTTTACAAGCATGCTGTTGGCAGCCCATTTGCTATATTTCTATGACAAGCCTGTCTTCATCATCACTGCTAGTGTCATCGTACTCAACTCTGGTTTGCTTCCTCATCATTTCTAAACCTCTCTTTTTGTATGTCTTGGAAGGTGTCTCGGGGTCAGTCTTGAATTCGGGGGACCTAAGAGTAATTGGGGGCTTTTCAAAGGTAGTAGTAGCTGTTCCGTGCGGCCTGCCATAGCTGTTTGACTGCAGGTGGGTTCCGTTCTTGTCTGCACTCCCATGAAGGTCAAGGATTTTTTGAGAAAAATTTGCCTGCTCTGTGTATTCTGTACTGGGTAATTTAGCCCTTGTGACTGACTCAGGAAGAGACTCTGCTTTTGACCCTAATAAACGAGAACATCCAGGCTGGGAACTGGAAGTTGGGTTGTCTTTTGGAGATGAATATGTGTTTTCTTCAACTGGAGGTTTCTCCTTTCTTGGGGCCTGGATCACCGGGTCTAATGTACCAAATCTTTGACTCTCTGCCTCTACATTTAGTATGTTTTCCTGGCTTGCTTCTAGGTGTAAGGAAAGAGGACCGGTAGTCTCTGAGTTTTTGCTGTCAAGTTGGTCACCTGTGCCTGTATTTGTAAAATCAGAAGGGCAAGACCAATAAGCAGAGGCCGTTGAGTCACTCTGAATGTTTGGCTGTGACCCCTCTGGGGCAGATCGGTGAAGCACAAGTGGTTGTGTCACTAAGCAGCAGATTTCCACATCACTGCTGACTTGCTGCATGGCTGTATTCACTGGGGATGAAAAGGAATGAGCTGTCATAGATATTTCCAGAGGAACTGTAATGTTTTGGAAAGAGTTTGTTCTTGCGTGTTCCATGATTTGTGCAGAAATGTCCTGTAGAGATTCAGAGGAAAAAAGAAATTTACATTTAAAATTTTCAATCCAGAATGATTATAAAAGTGTAATGATAACTAAGTTGACTGTATAAGTAGAAAACATTTACCTCTGCTATAACTCATATCAACTGACTAATTCAGCATGATGTCAACCTTTATTTGTACAACTGTGATTATTTTGGCACTCTTTTTATTTTTTTTCATTACTGTAGACCAAGTTACTCATCTGTCTTTTGATGAGAATTTTTTTTTCTTGCTGTGTGTGTGGGAAGTGTAGCAAAGGATGTATTTTTTCCTCAGGTGTTTTTTTTTCTTTATTAGATGACAAATCATGCTAATAATTTATGCTTGAAATTGAAACTACAGCAGCACTAGCTTCCACAAAGGGCTGAAGAAATTCAGTTGTGACCCTGGATACACTTTCTTCCCATTGCTACGTGCCATCACGACCCTCCCCTCTTTTCTAGTTTCAAGCTTACTGTCTCTGTCTCAGGATACTCTGTGCCACATCTACGGGCATCTCCGACATCAGTGCTAATGAGTCCTCTGACAGCAAACATGAGAAATACCCTTTTTGGTTGGTGCAAGTTTAATTGTTCTTCTAAAAACGCTAATTCCAACATTACACATTTTTAAACAAAATCTGTGAAACAAAGTAGTCTTGACTTGAACTTTAAAGCAGCTGAATATCATTCAGATTTTAATTACCAGTCTCTTTTTTCTTTTAATAAAAAGTAATACATGAATTAACATACAATACCTACTTTTTTATCCATTTTGTCTTTTTGTTTAATGTGGTTTAGATTTTCAGTATGGGAAGATATTCCCGGGTTACTCTTTCCTTCTTTTTTCCTTCTGTAAAGTGGCTTCTCTGAGGTGGAACACGACGTGTCTTTTTGCTGATGTAGGTGAATTTCTATTGAATAGAGGTTGAATACATTTTTATTTTATTTTCCCATATGCTAGAAATTTCCCCCACATTACTAAATTTCTCAGCATAGCACTGAACTAGCTTCTATGTTTTTACTATTTTCTGCAAATTTTTTTTCTAAGCCTGATACATTTTCTCATTTTCCCTATACATGTTTGGTTTGGGGATTTTTTTATTGGCCACTACTGTCCTGCAGAGTAAAAGCTATTCATATCTGCTATGAATGAACACAGGGTATTGTCCCCGCTTCCAAGATGGTTGTGTCATAAACATCGTTTGCATTAACACCACTACTTAAATGAGGTCAGAGAAACACAGAAAGCAAATTCACCAAATTCATTTCACACTGCAAACATTCAGGGTTTTTTTTCAGAAACTGATAAAGATCCATCTCAAAACTGTTCAGGCTTCTAGTGGAAGGTTATTTTGAGTTATTTCTTTTTAAAATGCCCCCCTAATTGCCAGATTCACATATGCAAGTGTGTGCATGGAAATCACAGTGTGTTCAGTTCTGAAAGTGTGAGATGTTTGTATTTTTACTCGCAGAACATACTGAAGGACAAAAGTAGTTTTGCAATTCCATGTGGAACAGGTGCGTATCAGAGATACTGCTAAGGTTCATTCTCTTAAAAAGTAAACATTCAATACATTAAAAAATATTCAAAATACTTACCTTGTACCTTTGATTGAGGAGAATGGCACTTATACTTATTAAATTTACAGGGTTGTGATGAATAGCCCTTTTTCGAAGCATCCAGTGTTATGTTTGGAAAACAGTGCCGCTTGCTTAGTCGGTTAATTTTCAACTGTGCATATCCATGTAAGTGCCTCCCTCTGTACCTGCATTGCCAATGGCATTGAAAGAGTAAAAAAAATGTGCTATTTAAAAGGAGCCAGAGTAGCATAATAGCACATCATCGGGTAAATTTAAGTTAGTAGCAATTTACTACTGTGGAGGAGATGTTTGTTTATGTCAACTCAAAAAAGAAAAAAAAATCAAGATTTTTTAGGCAGAAGGACCACAATTATTTTATCAATTTTTTCCTCAGTAGGATTCAGTAAATCCTTCTTTTGCTAAGAGAACAGGATTCACGAATAACAGATCCTTTTTCCTATATCTGGAATTTTAAGTCAACCTACTTCATAGAAACTTGGATCACACAGGAATCACCTGAGACTGCATAGTCATTGGCTTTTTTACTTTTCATTTAACTTCTTATGTGCTACCTATTTATCATCACTAATGACCAACATAAGTATTTCAGTTATTTAGAAAACTCACGATGAATAATCCAACTCTGCTCTTTTTTTCTACTTTAGCTCAGTCTTTCAGTAACTCAATGATTTCAGTAACTAAGGTACATTGGATGGTCCCATTCCTGTATCGATAGAATCAGTTACTGGACACAGAGTAGTAAGTAAATCTAAAAGGGTGTGCTTATTCAGATGTTTGATGTGTTAGAAAAATATATTACACTTCATAATTAAGAGTTTGGCCAGTTAGCTACTAATCTGTGTGACCTGAGCTTTCAGGACCCTGTACTTAATTGAGTCTTGTACTTATTTGATATAGCTAAATAAATAAATTCTGAGACCAGTAGGAAAAAAAACAAGCAAGCAAACAAACAAAAAAACACTCAAAAAAAAAAAACCCAAACCAGAAGAAAGTCCTAGAAGAATGTCACTAGACTGGATAACATAGACACGAGTCTTCTATTTTTGTTCTTATGACCCGTGAAGATTGCAGTGCTGTTTGCCGGGCTGGACCAGTGATTAAGTTACTGACACTGATGTGTCCACAAGGGAGTCACTCTGTCTGATTTCGGTCATGAAATAAAATAAGAGGGATGTAAGCACACAATGTGTGCTTCTTATTGAAGCAATTCATCAGACATTCTGCTACCCCACACTCTTGAAAGATTAGAGGCTAAACCTTCCCCTGATACAAACTCCCATTAAATACAGAGGAACTGTGCTGATTGATACAATGTGCCTTTGATAATTTCTTACTCAAATTCTTCCTACTTTTTGTTTAAACCGAAGGATCCGTTAAACCACAGGTGGTTTTGTTAGTTTCTGTTAGAACTTGATATTTATTCTGCTGCAGTCTCTTGTGAATACTTGTTCAGGATGCAGATCTGCGAAGGACAAAAGGGTCTTGCAGACTGCTTCTAGCTGTAACAGGGTCAAACCTGAAGTATTTTGGTTCCCTTCAAACAAAAGTAAATGCTGACAATTTTGACAGATAAGAATAATCTCTAAAGCATAGTGAGAGTCAGCTTGACCAGTCATCCTCTTTCTTTGGTGTATGTCTGTTCTGCTTAGAAAAGCCCGTTCCTGATAGCAAACAACCCATTGATACTGGTTATAGTTCCCTGTTGCGGAACTGCTGCAATGTAGGAATAACTCTTTCTGAGAGATTTATTTTTTTTCTCCGATTTTGACAAGGTTGAATTTTGGGGACGACTTTTTATTTTCTGTGGACCTTTTACCCCCATTTTAGCAAAATTATGTCTGTATCTAGGGAAGCTGAAAACCAGTTTCCTTACCATTTGGGGGTGACTTTAATCTTTTTCTGTTTGTGGCTTCTCTTGAGTTTATTTGTGGAGAGTTTTTCCTTTTTACAAATGGTTTTCTTCTTTTGCTCTGAAATATTTTTGAAAGCACCACCGGGAGCTGCTGATCTTAACTGTTGAGACTATTGAAAAAAAAAAAAAATAAGCACATGAAAATTGTGAATTACATTAACTGAGAGACTGGAAATTTGTGCTCTTTTTAAGTAGCACTGAATAGCATAGTAGTGAAATAGCACAACTCTGAATTTTTCCAAGAATTTGTGTATTAGTTTTTTTCTGATCATTTCTTCCATTTATTTTTAGAAAATAAAATAAAAACAACTCACTGCTTTTGTGGATCTATATAGAATTAGTGTATTCTTCTGTAAGCTTAGTCTTACGGAGCTGTTCTAGGATCTGTACAGATAGACTAGTCTATCTCCACTTACATAAAAAAGAAAAGCTTTTGAGCCTTAAACACTTTACAGAGTATTAATGCAACTTGGTTTTGTTGACATTTCAGTGTATCTTAGTGATGAGAGATTGAGTAGACAGTCTCTCCAGGTATGATAAAGTCTTTACATTAATGGTCTACTTAAGTCCTAATCTAATTCAAATATTCATTTAAAATGAAAACAGTGAAATACATGTGCTGATACAGAAGAATATAACATATAAAGTGAAAAATCAAAAAATACACCTCACTAGACAGCTTTCCTACTGAAATTCCAAAGTGAAAGAAAATTAAATATTCACACAAAAGTATGTATTTTTCATGCATTGAATTAATATGTAACTTATCTTTTAAAAACATAAATTATAAATTCTGTGACAACAAATGCCTGTAAATGTCCCTAAGTATACTTTTGATAATTCTTTTATTTTTCTAAAAAGAGGGAGGGGTCAGCCAATTACACCCTCTTGAGAAAGGAAACAGGATTATTAATATTACCTCCTGCGTCTGTTGTCCTTTAGAAAAGGATGAAACCAATGTTTTTAAACTCCTGTTTGTTAAGCCATATGCCACAGTCTTGCTAATGTTTTTCATTTTCAAAACAGAAATATCGTATTTTGACAGTGTGCATTCATCGCTAGGGTCCTTCTCGCAGGTGTGAATGGAGGAATAAGCAGAGTCTGCATTCCCCTTCTGCTCAGCAGGCAGAGGAAGGCTTCTTGTTAAACAGCACCAAGTTAATTGAGGTTCAGCACTTAGTGATGGGAAGGTGCTCCTCGTGCTTAATACTGTTAAATTTCCAGAGTAGCAAGTCAGGTTATTGTGGGCTAGTGCTGGGAGTTCTTTACACTGAGTGGTGAGAGTGTGGCAATAAAAAGTGCCAAAAGAATGGCAAAAGTAAGCGGGGTTGTCTGCTGAGCTCTGAGAATGCTGCGTGTCCTGCCGCGATGTTGCGTTGTCCTTAAGAAGGCATGCGCTTCCACCTCTGTCCCACCCCGTGACTGCTGCCTCTGCACCCTTGCTAGAAGCTGAGGTCATTATGAAAGAGTCACTTCCTGAGCAGAGATGATGTAAAACCTTCTTCTCTTCTTTGATGTCAGCTGATATGAAAAAACCACTTGTATACATAGAAGTAAAGCATATTTTCTTCTTTGGGGTCTGGATAGAGGAAGTGGTTATGCTCATCCACTTCTCTTCTGTTTGCCTTTGATAATTTAATTTATTTTTGTTCTGTTTGTTTTTCCAAGCATCTCTTACAATATCCTGCTGCCTGAAGTTTGGGTTATGAAAGGTGTTATCTGCTGTGGTTAAGATATTTGTTGTTTCTGAATTGACTGGTGAACAAAATACTGGAGTTTTCCAGTTTGCACGTACATTCCATCGTAGCTCTCCTTTGCTGGCCTTTTGTTTCACTTCAAATTTTAAAGGGGACCAAACCACATCATCAGAGTGAGAACTGAGTGATCCGCTGTTGGAAGAGCAGGGGGGGTTGGTTAAGGTGTCTGTCACAGATGTGCAAGGTGTCATCTTCTGTTCTGATCTAAGCAAAAGCGACAGATCTGAGGCTCTCTCATCTTGAGGCAATTTAAGGATGTATTTTGGAGAAAAGTCGTGTTGTTGTGGGACTGGAGTTAAATGACCAGATTGCAGATGATGAATTTTAGAAGACACATCAACAGCATTGTCACTGAGCAGTGGTAATTTTGCTCCTGTTCTCACAAGACATGTTTTGACATCTTTATCTGTTGAATTGTGCAAGGCAAAAGAATTGCAATCACTTCCCATTAATTCAGGCCCTAAAAATCCCACAATTGAAGCTTTTGAGATACCTGCTGAATGTGAAATAAGATTAACATCACTATAATTAAGAGCTTTTGTGGGGAGTTTGATTGTTTTTGTACACTCAACGATCTCCGTGCCTCCAGTGGATTCATTAATTCCTGTGCTTAATTTTTGTTCCTCTGCTTTACTGGAGAATTTCACTGATGCTGCAGAAAGACACTGAGCGCTAGTGCAACAGACTCTCTCTGCTTCATTTACTGCATTATTTTCATTACTGGGACTAGGACAGGACTTTGAAATAATGTTTTGTGTCTTCTCCGCTTCAAATTTTAGCTTTTTTCTTTCTGATGGCAAATTCTGGGATTTCCCTGCAGCTTCTCTGTTGTTGTTGCAATGGACCCACGGGGCCATCAGGACATGCTGGCCAGTTTCCTTATTCCTGCTATGGTTTCCATAGTTGTTTGAAGTGCTTTTACAATCTGATTCAAATGTACTGGATTCTTTCCCAGGTCTTGGTTTCTCCCTCTCTACTGGCAAGCAGTCATCGTTCTTTCTGCCAGCGTTCCGCTGACATTGAGTATTTTGAAGCCTGAGCTCGCAACTGCTGGGAGCCAGTAATGTGGTGTTGTCACCTGTGTATTTATCTGTGTCGCTGCCACCGAGGTCTGGGGAAGTTTTGCTCGTATGAGCGTGTGCACTAGCGTTTACTGAATGTGATGTCTCCATTACGCAGGTTAAACTGTCTGCAGTTTCCTCGGAGGACACATTCTGTAGATTATTATTACCATCGGTACAGGTTCCTGGTTTACCAGTGGTTAAACCTGTTGTCACAAGTGGGGAAAGATTGTCACATACAGAGCTCCTCCCATCTCTTTCCTCAGTAATTTCAGTACTGCTGACTGATTCCTTTGAATCAGGAGTGAAGCCTGTAGTATCTGTAATCTTATTGCCCCTTTGTTTAATTTTCTTGGCATTTTGACTGCTTTTCATTTTTTGGTAGATTTTCTTAAATGTTTCATCTCCATACATTTGCCATTTTTCTTGAGAGAACATCTTTAACTTCCTTTGATTGTGTTTCTTATTTTTAGCACCGATTCCTTCTCCAGCCCCAAGCTTTTTACTCCTTTGCAGCTCCTCCGACGGAGGAGGACGATCAGCCACATTACTTAGCGGCACATCATCCACTGCTGTTTGTCTGACTAGAGCTCGGGGATGGCTGTTAGGAAAATCCACTGAATTCACAGCGAAATTGTTGCTAGGCAGCAAACCAGCAGCGCCTGTATTTGCAGACTGCTTAGTAAGAGAAAGTGGGTTTGAGCAACCTGCTTTGTCATGCACCATCCGTGTGCCCTCCACGAACGGCAGAGAGTTGCTTCGTGTGACAGGCACAGCGTCTATCGTTGTGGAGAACTGGGTGGGGACGGAATGAAAAAACATCGGCTTGCATTTTTCTAGAGGTGCAAAGGTAGATTTTGCTGAACAAAGGGAAATATTCTTTTTCCTATTTACATCACAAGTTCTGATGTCAAAATGGAAAGAGTCTTTGTATGTGTAAGGCATTGGCAGATCGATGCTGCCCTGTTTTGAAAGGACAGTTTTTCTGGGCCTGACGTTGTCTAACTGGGTATCATCCACCACACTTTTGTTATGAGAAATGAGTTTCGAAATGTGTTCTTCCAGCCTCTTTTTCTCTAGCATTAAGGCTGTAGCTTTCTCAGCTGCATCTAGCTTTGCACTGCTTCCGGAGGTGCACCTTAAGCTGCTGAGGGCGGTTTCATTTTCCAGTTCTGTGCTGTGCTCATAGAGACTGTGCAACGGGCTGGATGATGCCATCTGTTGTTCCGTGCTATCCGAGCGTGACAGGTACCCTGAGTCGGTGCTCTCACACTTCTTTAGCTTGCAGTCAAATGGCTTGTAATCCCATTGTTTTTCCGAGGAGGTTGCTTGCTGCCTTTGCAACTGAATATGCTTAGTGGCAGTCGGAGTTCTTTGCTCCTGTATCTTCTTTCTCTGGCACAGACCATTTGGCAAAGCTCCTGGAGACGATGAGCTTTGAGGGTCTCTTTCAGGGACACTCCGATTAGCCTTTGAACTAAAGGACTGATTCGTTGTTTCTTGATTTTCTGGAGCAGATGATGAATTGCTTGTTGCCGGCAGTGAAAGGTCATGAAGAAGTTTCTTAGTGTCTGTTACAGCACTGGTCTCTGAACTCACTTGTTTCATCTCTATCCCCTTTTCTTCACAGGTGCTACTGAGCAGTTTGCTGCCTTGATGTGATGTGATGCTCTCTGTTGATTTCTCATTTTGCTCTAACGTGCCACTGTTGTCAGAGTCTGAGGGCAGCCTGGTATTGTTGACATGTGTTTGAGTTCTTCTGTGTTTATACAAGTTGCTTTGAGTTTTAAATGCTATACCACAAGTGGTGCATGGAAAGGGCCTCTCTCCCGTGTGAGAGCGAATGTGTTTCTCAAGGACACTTGGCTTCAAACAATCCCGCCCACAGTGTTTGCAGATATATTTCCCAGCTTTTTTTGATTTTCCTGGGCTCCCAATAGGTGCATTCATACAAGAATTTGGTGATGATAAAACTGGTAAAGTGCTCACTATGTTCAATGTTAGAGTTTGCCCAAGCTGTTTGTGAAAAACTGGCTGAGGCTGATCCGCGCCTTCTGAAGGAACAAGTGGATTCAGGATGAGAGGTGTGTTACTGCTGTCCAGATGCACGCAGCTCCTGGCAGTCACTAACTGACCATTTGGCTGAAAGCATCCTGCCTGGACGGGCTGATACAGCGGGATGGTGAGGGCTTTTAGATACACAGGCTGAGACAGTGCTTGTTCCTGGTGAGGAATCGCGCTGCCTTGGCTGAGATCTGAAGCACCCTGCGCAGGCTGAAGAGAAGAGGTTGGAACTGGTTGATCTGCTGGTGCAGCTGTGAAAGCAGGCTGCTTCTGTGCCTCCATTTCAAAGGTTATCTGCCATATGCTCATTTATCTGTAAGGGAGGGGAAACAAAACAAGTAGGGATCTTCAGACAGCAAAATAAAATAAACACTTTCAATTGCTGGACTGGAAAGTTAGCAATAAGGAATATCACAAATCTTACACACAGGCATTATACAGACAATAATTAACTTAATTTTCCAATTAAATTGAGTAATCTTTCTTAGCTAGGAATTAAAGCTCGGTACATTGTAAGGAAAACTGAACATTGCACTTAAAACCTCCAGTAAGTAGCCAAAGTATTAGAAATAAATCTGAGTATCAGATTTGCAAATGCAGGCTCTCAGCACCCAAAACCCCCACAATTTTAATTTTCTAGAACCATATTCACATTATATATTTGTACCATGTTTTGTAATTTAAGAATTTACATGAATAAATAACACACAAACACAGAACAGTTAAGGTTAGTGGGGACCTCAGGAGGTCTCTAGTCCAAACACCTGCTCAAAGCAGAGTCAGCACTGGGAGTCAAATGAGGTCGCTCAGGGTGTTTCCCAGTCTGGTTTTGAAACCCTCTGAGGCTAAAAAACTGCAGAGCTGCTTTGGAAAACCTGTTCCAAACACAGGACATTAAATGTGGCTGCACATTATCTATACTTACCTAATTTAAGTGAGCTAAGGCTAAACATATTGCAAAAAGTGATGCAAAATGAAAATGAACAAAATGAAACTGATGTCCTGTTTTACAAGTGAGATTTACATAAATATGGGAAAACTAGAAAAGATGGTATCATAGCAAAGTAGTGGGATAAATTAAAGCTGTCTTTTGTGCAGCCCATATTAATTTTATACAATTAAATTATTGCATTATATTAGTATTACAGTATACTGCATATTTTTAGATGCTTTCAATCTCAGATGAAAACATTTTGTAGACACGGTTTTTGAAAAAGTGAACCTGTTCTTATGAAATCTGTCCAAAATATATTCAGGGTTGATGCTGGTCCAGACTACTACTTATTTTATCAAAAATTTGTCTTGTCTGTCTTTCTTAGAAACAAACAAGGAAACTATCAAAATAAGCTAGTTGAAAATTATTTTTTGAAGAGCTGATAGAGGCATCAGCATAACCTCTTGTAATTATAGTTTGGGTGAAAATTAGAAGGTGATCGTGAATGTTTATTCAAATTTTTATTTAGGTATACTCACAGCTCAGTATCCATTGGCGGTTATGAATAATAGACTGTTCTTGTGCAAACAGTCATAAAAACCCCATTTGAAATCACATAATGAGTGGCTAAATGTGAAATCTGCAGCTTGTTACCTTACTGCATAATCTATAGTGGTGTTTCTGTACCTTCCCTGGATCACTTTAATAGGTAATCATTACTGGGAAACGGTACGTTGTTTAAAATTTGGACTGGTTCCATATGACACACATGGTATGTTACGCTTATTCAAAACAAAATCTCTGTTGCATGTAGTTGCTGAGAACTGTGCAAATCATTCACAGAAAGGAGAAATGGCAAACTCAATGTCATTATTTTTGAGTATTCCTCAGTTACTGTTAGAGCAGTTAATAAAGCTGATAAGTTGATATAAAGTTGGATGAAGATCCAAGAGAAGGTCTGTTACTTTACAACTGAAAATGACAGTGTCTCACCCAGGTCACAAGAAAAAATGGGAAAATAACTTTCTATGAATGATCAAATGGAACAGGTTAAGGTCAATGAGTTATGTGCGCAGTAATAAATGTAATTAGCATCTCAATAATTAGACTAGGAATTCAGGTAGTGTTCATATTAAATGTGTGCACCATTGAAACGGACTGGATGGCCTTGAAAGGTCCCTTCCAACCCAAATTATTCTATTCTATGATTCTATGATGACTTTTAAGAGTTTAACAATACATTTCTACCAGCTGTATAGTTTGCTGCTTTTCACAGCAAAAACAAGTTACTTTCTTCCGAAGTGAAACTTCTGTGGCTTGTATTCTGCTGTGGTGAATGCAATCATACTTTTCACATCTGTCATTTATATACAAAAAAAAAAAAAGCCACTATATTTCTTTGTACATTGACAAAACTAGCTGATCTCTAATTCTACCCCAAGGCTAATTCTGGGTAGTCCTTGCCTAAAGCAGAAAAACTTCCTTTGTTGATTATCCCCCAGGCCCTGTTACTGAGCATATGCTTGCTGTTCTGAGCTCAATTTCTAACTTGTAGCATCAAACTACTAGTATAAAAACTTGATCCTAATGAGATAAGGAAAAATTTCCAATTAACAAAACTAAAAGCAGGATTTGGCCAGGAAAAAAAAATAATTCTAAATTAGTTTCTTAAGATATCAAAACTGGTCAATAAAATTCAATTTAAATACAATTACTTTGTTCCTAGTTTGAATTATACCTTCAGGTAAATGCCATAGGTAGGTCTGTGGAACACTGAAAAGTCAAAAAGTGGAATAGTTTCAGATACCAAATCAGCACAGTAGAAAAAAAATAATTCAAAATACGTTGTGCTCCTATTCTCTACATCATTTTATCCTGAATTCCAAATATATTTTGGAAAACTTGCTTCATTTTATCAGCAGTGTTATAATAATCTTGGATTATACAACCAAAATATTTTTGTCTTCTGCATGGCACATGTAAATGCACTGTCAACTGCCCATCATTATTAATAAAATCATTAAATAAACATGTAGCTACTTATTTCCTGCACTTACACATAATTTTTTGAGACTCCATTGAGAGGGGCATCATAGTCTTTAAGCAGATGTAGTGCTCAATTCCCTGGCTTGGTCTACAGGTAAAATCTGTAGAGATGATAGAGTTAGTTTATTTTTATAACCACATAGAAGCAGCTTTTCAACATTCTGAACATACATAATATACTATATTCTACTAGAAGTCTTTGCCTTTTTTAAAAAGCTTTTGGTGATTCCTACCTTAAATAAAATACCAGAGAGCATAGAGAAGCAGAATCCTCTTTAGTCTGTAAATAATTTTAGCTTACGTACCTTTTATTGAGCCAGGCATTTCAGCAAAAGAAGTCTCATTTCTGTCAATACTTGATGCAAGCAGAGAGAAACAAGGACAAAGACTTGAAACAGATTAGAAGTAGGAAGTTGGTTTTTTCTTTTTTTTTTTTTACATTGGTGTCACAGTAACAACCTTCAGAAAACAGGAAGAGATGAAACAGAAGAAAATGAAGTAGCGTTTCGATCTCTTTGTATCCTTTATCAGTATTCATGTAGGAACCTATAAACAGAATCAGCTGGTTTTGAAATGTAGGCATTTTGTACACTGCATTGAATGGCATCGTTCAGCGCAACACGCTGACACAATGGTAAAATTTGTTTCTTCGTACCCCTAAAGGTAGTTTGTCTGTAACTGCACAGTAAAGATCTCTCTTAAAATGTGTTGGAAAAGAAAACAGTGGTGGAGAGAAGACACTTGTGACATATGAAATGCTAAACTCATCCAGCGTGGGTATTACCCACCTGCAGAAGGAAGGGACCACCCGTGACCAGGAGGGAAAATACTTCAAGAATGTTAGAAGTGTTTAGGACATGCTCAGCAACAAACCTAAAATTTGTGAAAAGCTGTAGGGGAAATGGAGAGGGGACAGTTAAGAGAAGTGAAAAGATCGTTTTAAGAGTATAGATTTCGTTTGTGGGTTGACGTTGTGAAGAGCCCTCCGCTAAAGCAGTCAGCAGAGCCAGGTGTCCTGTCAGGGGGCAGCTGTTCTGCAAACGCCCGTTTAAAATACAGGCTGCTTCCTCCACCCCTGTTAGACTAAGTAAATCCCAACCTGGAATACACATCCCTTAAAATCAGTGTATCTGGCCTGTAAAAATTCCTTAGGAACACTGCATTTTGGAAGGTGTAGCTTTTAATCTGTTTATAACTGTGATGAGCATCTGGCCAGTTCAGATAGCTGCAGCCTGTATCTTGTAAACTGGACAGTGGTGAAACTGTGTTATGATTGTTTGTCCAATATCCTCTTTAGTGGAAGCTCTTTCTTTTAGTAATTCAGAAAACAAACTAATGCCTGAGGTGTCAACAGATGTTCATTCTGCACAGCTTTATTGATCTTGGAGAGTTTTGCCTGTTGTTTGGATTGCTTTCAGTTTGTTTCCGGACCCTGTGTGAGTAGGCCTCTAATTTTGGAGGTGGAGAAATATTTCTGTCTTATTCTTCCTGTCTTTCTTGCCTTCATTTAGTTATTCAGGGGGCAGGAGAGCACTTAACAGGGCCTGGTATTGTTGCTTAAAATCCTTCTAGTTTCTATTACACCCTGAGATGCTCCCAGTAATTGGTAATGGCACTGCACACACTTTGAATCAGTGAATCCAGAAAGCTACTTGACATTGTGAACTGCTTTACAGTGACTCATGCTTCTGATGCACAGACTCATTCTGTCCATGTGGATAAAACAACATGAAACAGCTCAACTGGGAGGTACAAACAGATGATTATGGGCATTGTACATAACCAGTCAAAATTAGTTTATCACATATGTGAAGTCCATTTTATTTTATTGCACTTTGAGACTGACTGTTATTATTTTAAGTTAAGATGAATTTATTCAAAAGGGACACTTATTTTAAACAGTGCTAATAATTCCAGCAGTATGCTGGAACTAGTAACAATTCTAAAACATATATAAGCTTTTAAAATTCGTTATTAGAACACTCAATATCATATCAAGTTCTAAAAACTGCAAACTTCTTATCCTGAGAGGCTTAGAGAAACAGTAACTAAATAAAACAAGTTACAACTAAAGTGAGTGGCTGCATGGATCTTTGCCACTATCACACAGGTTTCAGGGCTTAGCAGAATCTTTTGAAGCTTGACCTAAAAACTCTAAATGTTGAATAAGGGACTTGAATTAGACTGGCTCTAGAGCATCCTGTGATTCTGCCCATTTATATGGATGAACAGATTGCTGTAATGGCTAGAAGTGTACACTTAATACAGAGGACCAGTATTACACTGCATGAGTTCTATGTGAAATTAATTGATTTTTGTTTTCTCTTTTTAACCAATCTATTTTTGTGTGACACTTCCTAAGCTGGAATCTCTGTGCAAGATTACTTAAATTTATTTAAATTCAAACATTATCCTGTACAGAGAAACCCAATTAACTTCAGTTGGCTCAATATACAGCAAGAAATCTATTTTAACTCTGTATAAAGATAAGCCTTCCGTCAGGTGCTACGCAGTAGGGAGTATGTGGTGGTATCTACTTTGCACTTCACTCTCAACTTATATCTCAGTCATTATTTGAGGAGATAAACCCACATACCATTGGTATGCATTTCTAGGTCTCAAGAATCTGTGGAAAGGGTTCCTTTCCAGGTGTCTGAAACCCTGTATCCTTCAAAGATACCTAAAGGGTTTTAGTCAAAGATGTGATCAAGTGAAAGTAGCAATTAGCATGCTGCCTATACTAGTAAGGAAATAGATTTCAAAGATCCTATCAGCTACGTTTTAAAGTACTTTACAATCTTAAATGAAAAGGAAGTATCTCACAGGATTGTTAGCTATGATTTTTTCTTACACGGACAATTTTTCTTCTGAGAACAGCACACAACATCTTACTGTCTAGCAGAATATACAGATACTGGTTCTACTTAAATATTAGTATAATAAAGTAATAGTGAACCATAGGGTCTGAAATAAATTTTGTGCAGGTACTTTAAACACTACTTGTTTTTATAGAGAAGTTTATGGGTGTACCCTAATTCTGGCACTTTCTAGACCTCAATTCAAACTAGCAAAATGGAACTGATACGTTTCCTGATTAGCCCAAAAATTACTGTTAATCTTGGTTTACTTAAAAACTCTTTCTGCATGTGCTCTTTTCTCAGTTTGACTTCATACCTTGAAACATATCATAACAGAAGTACTGACTTCACCTTTCCGCTTGTTCTTAAGGGACGTATCTGATCTTACAGGTCTGCAAGTTCCGCCAGCAGCGTGCAGGCTGCTTGTAACCTTATTAACACAGCTGAGAGCCTCAGTCCCCTGCAGAATTAGGATGAAAATGTGTAATTCCCTGATCTTGTGAAACGCTCATAATCTTTCAGTGCTAACATTTCTTGCTCAAAATCCGACTTTGGGAAATCTTGCTATTAAGAAGTCATGGTTCCTGAAGTCTTACCTTGCTTCATATATTATAAAAGTACAAAGCAACTAAAAAACATGCTGATCTAACTTTGAAATTCTTGTACCATATCCTGAGGACAAATATTTTTGATACTGTACTTCCACGATTGTGTAATATCAGCAAAATTGGTTGTTTTTTTTTTTTTTATTTTTGTAAACACTGTACCAGAATAGAGTATTAAAACCTTTTAAGAAGAATGTGATCTGGAATACCTTTCCTTCACTCTAGAATAGCACCAGCTATTTTGATCATTATTATACAGTTTTCTATTCTTTGATTCTCCTTTTCTTGAATATCCATAAGTGAAAACATTCAAAAGGCTTAAATCAATAAGAACATTGTTAGCTGAATTATATTTTAGTGTGTAAGTAAACATTGTATTGGCCCCTGTGATCTCATCATGTAATTTGTATCAGAGAATATTTCCTATCCTACTTTCTATACTGCTACTTTTCTCAGCTCCAGTCATAAGAAATGCTTTCTAGTTTATTATATGTCTTTATTTTAAAATTATACCACTTCTTTCTAAAAAGAAACATATCTAACACCATCTGTTGGTTTTGTAACACTGTTGGTGGCTTTGCAATTTTTTAAAAAATAGGATTGTTAGTGCTTAAAAAAAATCTAAAAACCTCAAAGGATTTCCATTCTTTTGTCCTTTCATCAAATTGACTCCTGTGCATTTCCTTTGTTAGGAAAGAGTTAACAACCTCCAGCCAGCAGTCTGTCATCAACAGGTTGCTCTAACAGAAAAATAATAACTCGAGTTCATCTTTTAAAGTTTAGGAGGCTGGACTAAATGATGAAAAAATACTTATTAAAGCCCTTTAAAAACAGAAGTGGGTCCAGTATTAAAATGGTTTGTGTTTTAGGAAAAAATCTTTCTCGTTGCTAAGTGAAAGAACCATCACATTAAAACAAAAATGTAACTTCAAGATTTCTGTCTTACCATCTAGAATTTAATTATATCTCTGTCTATATAAAATGATAACGAAACACTTGCTAACCTTTAGGTGGCCAATTCACAGGCAGGTGGAGAGGTTCAGGTCTCTGGAATAGCGTTGAAACAAAAGAAGCATCCTGTTTTCTTTTTTCAGTGTCTTTCTCTCCTCTTTTTTTGAAGCATTTGAAAATGGAAGAGTGGGTGGTGGGGTGTGTGCAAAGAGAGGCGGGGGTGAAGTCAGCCCACGCGTGGTGTAGGAAGAGTTTTAATGGCCGATGCTGGTAATATGGTTTGCCTGCTACAACGTCTGCACTACTGCAGCTCTGTGTGTGGGCGTAAAGAAATGACACGACTGGGTTTCAAACCATTACACTGAAGATTTGCAAACAGTTTAAAAAAAAAAAAAAAAA